>LUCW03001710.1:20000-60000 GCA_001586965.3 Sphaeroforma sirkka
CATGAATCATACAGTCATACAAATAAATTTCTTGAATTTGTCATTCTATGTCTGCCCACAAGGACCAGACGCAATGCGGGGCATTTTCGGAAAGAAACATTCTTGTTTAAACAACTATACACTACGACACTTAGGACTGTAGCCACGAACATTTTCGGGAAAACTCGTAGTAAGTTGAACGAATATACAACGATGTCATACCGGCAAATTGTTGTCAGGGACACATTCGCATTGCGCACATCCTCGTAAATCGGTGGTAAAACCAGCAGTACATTCCAGCTCGCACGGCGACGAAGGTTCAGTCGCGGAGCAGGTGCATAGGGGATCAACTGTCTGTTCTTCATCACACACGGCAGTTGAACAGTCGAACAAATCGCCCTCAAAGGTACATCCACAGGTATTGCACCCGTCGAAGTATTCCAGACACCCTGGTGGGCAGTGGTCTTTGCACATTTCGTTGAAATCACTGTCGTTCCAGTCCAAGAACATCTGCCTGTCTGCTTCATCCACATCTGTCCACAGAATGTGATAGTAGCACATATTGATAGACAATGTACCATTCTTCTCATTCCCTGAAAGTACATATGTACCCCCATCGATGAAGTCATCGGGGCCGAGGTCACATGAGCTGACATTATTCGAGTGGCTCGAATTACTCAGAGGGATAATAAGCACCTCATTAACTACACCTACTTCGATGTCAGCTATAATTTTGGCCACAAGTTGTAGTTCCTCTGCTTGTACGTCGACAGTCACCACCGCGAGCCAGTCTGAGAAACACAGCTGTTCTTTAATGGTAACATAGGGACAACTGCATGCACTGCATGCTTGCGTATTGAATGTGACTATGGCTACAAACAATAGTAAACTAGCACTAACGATCCTGGATGGACCAGTAGTCGCGAGGTTCCGTCCGCCAAGCATCATGACTATGTGTCCGCGTTGTGAACTCGGCTTCTGTGATATCAACATACAAATTGCATATTAAATTTATGGCCTTCCTCTGTGGATTTCAAAACAAAAAGTTCGAATTTGGTACATATTTGGCTATTTTTCTTCTATATTGGTGTGATACTAATACTGACCTGTGTACTGCATTATTAAAATTGTGTAAATATGCTTGAAATTTTTATTGACTCTGCGATGCTCTGTTAAAAATGATGTTTGTTTTAAAAAAAATATAAATAATTTAGCTCAACGAAATAACTGAAATAAGTTAAATATAGTTATTTACAGACCGTTGATATTTCCAAAAAACGGGTTTCGTTATATCAAGAGACCAGTTAAACATATTTTGTATTCTATAAATACGGATATTTGAAAAAAAAAATTCATACACATTAGAGAAAATCTTTCGGAATATAAGCCTCAAGACCGTCGGGGCCCAAAACACGTTTTTTCTGACATTTCGTAAGAAAAGTAAAAAACACACAAATACACACGTCAATACACCTACAACACACCTCACCTACAGTCACAGCGTTAGTATCGCTACCTAACACGCATACGATGTGGGTCATAGCATTGTATATCCTAATTAGACTACGTTCTTTCCAGTGAACACATCGGATTTCTCATACGATGTAATAAAGCCCCACTTTTTTTCCATCAGAAGGCGAGATCAATTTGCGTTCCGATCACGTAGTGAACTACTTTTATCTAAGTATCATCAGGTTTCACACTAGCAACCATGCCGAGTACAAAGCGCATCCCACAGAAAGAGAAAGCGTTCAAGAAGAGCTGTATATGTGAACTGAAAGGATGTTTGAATCGTACTGCTCGCAAGATTAGACTACCACTGAGTGATGATGCCATTGCGCTTCGATGGATAAAAATATTACAACCACACGGGAACGAAGATACATGGCAGAAGGCTATGGCCAAGCGCCAAACGCTACATAACAATGCATTTATCAACGCTCGACACTTCCCCTTACAGCAACTAATGAATAGAGGTATTGGTATACACACCGGGCTTAACGCCATGCCCAAACTGATGCATCAATGGAACACAGACTTGAATATACTTCAAGTTGTGCAGGGTGAGTATGCAAGGGTACAGTGTATATGTACAAACGATGATTTCGTGTGTGGCGAAGATCTACGCCACGGAGGTTATTTTCTTGTTTCCCGTGGCCAAAAGTACAGAAAGAGGGCGATAAGCTGGGTAAAAATAGTTGTGCGCGATCAGAAGAAAAAGAAACAGATCATATCCGACTTAAACGATCACACATCAGAAAGGAAGTATCGCATTGCTAATCACCACTCCCCCACTAGATACATTAAAAACAATGAGAAATGAAAGACTCTCGTACCCGGAGCTATGCCATCGTTTACTCCAGTTCACTTACAACCGAAAACAACGTCTAGATCTACAACTACACCTTCTGACCGAGCTTACATGCAGTTCTTACGTAATAATGTAATACTCATAGCTACGAGCAGTTGAAGAAACTCTGAAATAATACCATTCCATTGTACTGTTCATGAATTTAAGATGCTCACACTGGAACAGACAGCCGTGATAACACATAAGCCATCAGCATTCATAAACACTTGCAGAGATAGTGACAGCAAGTGTTTAAAATACCTTCGAGAGAAACGCTTTGAGCTAGTAGAACAATTATTTTAGATAATTAACTATAAGGGCAGATGCGAGAGTTTACAGTTATGGGATGCCGTGCGTGTTAAGCGATGTAAGGGTTTAGTAGCCAAAGACACGGCCAGAAGCAAGAACACTCAAGATAAAGAAGAATCGTCGCCACAAGATTCTACAACCAGAAGCAGCTATGTGCCTGGAAACCGGACGGGCACGCGCGCATTGACACTTTTGAACAGTTCGTGTTCTTTTTATATGTACTGCGTTATATGCGTGCTAAAATGGCCAAAGCAGCAAAGAGTTTGGGAATAGTGAGTCAACTATAAGGAAATTTTACCCAGCTTGGGTATACGCATGTGCTCATATATTTGATAGTATAATGCCATTCTATTCGGCAGCTCAGGGCAAAGCTGTTCTTGCCCCAAGAACGAAGACTACTTTAGGTATAAGAGACAGTGCTATAAACATCGGAGACGCCACACAGCGAATAGTGGAAGATCTGTATGCACAATGCCCATGATTGCATGTCGTATCACATTCCGATTAAAAATATATATGAAATAATGAAGCATAACGTCATCACTGATACAGCATCGTACATCTGCCACGTATCTCCTGGCTTCCCAGGCGCTGCCACCGACAATGATATACACTCGTTCATGAGGTATGGTGATATGCTCAAAATTAATAAGATACCAGTTCTATACATGTATGATAAAGGTCTAACGGATAGGTATGAATTGGAAAGGAATAATGTTTGCGTTGTGACCCCGAGGAAAAAACAGAACAACCAAATCGTCTTTGAGCGAAGACGTACTGTTGCCGATCGCAACGTAACGCGCGAGAGGTACAATATTGAATGTTCTATGGAAGAGATGGTGAATTATGCTGCCTTTGACACAAAACAAAGGTATATAACAACATCTGAGATAGTTTTGGCGGACAAAGCAGCCCAGTGTGCACGTGGCTTTGTGAATCTGAAACCACGAAGCCATAACTGGCAAGTTGCAATGACAAAAGCGTGATACTGAAATGAAGAAGAAAAATGATTAAAATGATACAAAGAATAGAGCGAATATGCCCGGAAATGGTGATGGTATTGTGACAGAATTCTAAAGCTTGAATAGATAGAAATGTTTATGAAAAACCATTGATCCCCCTGCAATTTATTTCCTTTTCGGTCGAACAGTAGAATGGTTCTATCTTCAAGCCTCTATCTCGCACAGTTTTGGTCTCATTATACAATCTTAATCTTCTATATTCTAGCAATAGCTCTCTAAGCTTGCTTTCCTCTGCTATATCTATTGGTTGTAGTATGAGACTCATAAGTGTCATTTTCCAGACATCGTATCATGTCTGTGCCGCTGCAGATTGAATATCCTGATCAGCAATGTCGTGAAAGTCTCGTAACAAATTTAAGAACGGTTCATTCGCATTAATTGTGGCCTCCAGAGCAGCTCTCACGTGCACACAGCTATACCTATAATGGCATGGTCGCAAACATCACATGCATAGTTTTATATGCTTAATGTTGCATTTGTGTATTGATACAACAAATATGTATTCTTGTGTGTATACGCAACTTTGAACGGGTATGCTTTCATATGACTCGATACCTGCGAATGTAAAATCTTGACGCTTAATGTTTCACAGTGCTATATGTCTAATTATATATTATTATGTCTAAAGTATAAGATAGAGACTACAGAATCGACTGAATAGTAAAGATGCCTAATAAAGATGCCGCGTGCGTACAACGTAGGTACATACTTATGTAATATAGGTATATTCACACGCGTACACACTCGGAATAGCCATTTGAAAGTACAGCGAATACAGTGGACGGCATGGTAGAAAAGTCGCACACCACTATCCAACTTTCATTTTTTCTAAGCTACGTTCTGTTTTAAGTTCCGTTTCGATTCATACGTAGCTCAATACTTTGCGAATGGAAGGTACAGTTGCGATATCTTCGTCCGCGATAGAAAATACAAAATCAATATCTGCTCTGCTTTTAGGTTCGATATACTTGAAACCATGCGACTGGGGCTTCCTGAGCCTATTCCGATGTATTGTACTTGTTCTATAAAATTAGCAACGACATATATTGGCACCTTGGATGCAACCAAACCAACTCATTACGTCATAATTTCTCGTACACGGGTGTCTAAATTTAATTCTTACCATTTTGATTGTATCAGGCTAACTGAACAACTGATTTTCATGCTTCTCTGACATAACCACATTCACCTTTTGTTACCCAGTCGCTCGAGTTGTTCATCCAAACCTACGAATGTACATGTTATATACTAATAAATGAACATCGTCAATGCTTGGTTTGCCAAATATTTAGCCTCCTTGTGTCTTCCTCTAAATATGTAAATATTTAGCTGAATACTAGTAGTATTTATTTACACAATGTACAGTTCAGAAAATTACAAAAAAATACGTTCAGTTGAAAAAGGTACCGAAGTGCATTTTTTTATAGTTATTTATAGAACGGTTGTCGTCACAGGTATTTCTGGGGGGCCTTTAAATAGATATTAATTAATATCGCTGTTTGAGAATTGTGAGTTTGTGACACCGTGTTCGTCGTGATTTTTAAAAAATACCGGCTATATTTTTGTTGTTCTATTTTCAGAAATCTATGGTTTTTATTATATTTTTATTTCTACAAATAACTATATAAAAATTGTATTAAAATATTGTAGTACATATAGATACAGTTTGTAGTACACATAGTTTGGTGAAGGCAGTTTGTAGTACACATAGTTTGGTGAAGGCTGTGAGTTTGGATAGTATTTTATTTTATAATGTGTATTTATTTCATATTTCTGTGGTGATGACTGGTGTATTTCTGAAATCAAACACGTAATAGCAGAAGTATTTTTATATATTTTTATGCTCCCTTTTTTTATAAAAACAAAAATTGTCTAATTCTCAGAAAGTTATGTTTGAAAATGTGAAGCGTATAAATTATAAAATGTATGAAATATCTGATTCTCAAGGAAGTCCAACATAAACACTCCTGTCCCCGAGGCAATGTATATATGAACGGCATGCCTTTGTAGTAGTACTACACAAGAGAGACATGATAAACATATTTGCCTCAGTAGCAGTTGGGATACAGACGGGCAACAGAATCATGTTCAATTAAGAACATGAGTGCTATCAAGTACTGAATGGTGAATGGGAAGTATCAGAGCGCAAGCGTGAGAGTGGGCGTCCACAATGTTTTAAAGCTTGGTGCCTCGCTCTCGAATTTCAAAGTTAAAATTAGTAGCGCCGGTACGACATAGTGCCAGTTTATATATATACAATCACGAACCTACTCTAGTATAGCCTTACTTCCAACAAAAAGTCATACTTACCGTGTACTGGCACACTCTAATGTGTCTACATTGCAAGGCCTTAAACAGTCACATCACACGGCCAAACTACACACACACAGCTGTCTATTTATCGGACCCACGTCAATATGCCGATGGCGCCAGTTGTGTGTTGTGTTTGTGGAGGAAACACCAAGGGGCTGATCTGTCCTTGTAACCAGCGATCATACTGTTCATCCGAATGTCAGGTATGACCAATCTACTTTTCCGTATGAACGCTTGATTGTTTATAGATGCCTGTAATTAAATCTGAAACTTCCGAATGGATATGTATTGCTTGAGTATAAAACCCTAATGAAATTGCTGTCACCGATCAAATGCCCATCATATTAATAAAATCACGCACAAACGAGAGCAAGAAAAGACGTATTGAGGGCAAATTTATACACTCGCGGGTATACAAAGTTTTATAGTATATATATATATATATATATATATTATTATATACACACACACACACACACACACACACACACATATATATATATATATATATATATAATACTAAACCCTATATACGCACACACACGCACACACGCACACACACACACACACACATCACACATATATACATACGTACATATATACATGCATATATACATAATATATATATATATATATATAATAATACATATATAATAATATATGCATATATGCATGCATATATATACATACATACATATATATATATATATATATACATAATATATATATAATATATAATAATAACGCATATATATATATAATATATAATAATATATATATATAATATGATATTTGGTATGATTATGTTGTACGTTATGGATATATATAGTTATCAATAATAATATATATAATAATAATACCATCATCTTATGCAATAATAGCGATAATGTGTGATCATGATGATCATGTACATACGTAATACGTGTATATGTATTATTATATTATAATAATATGCATATGCATATGCATGCATGCATGCATGCATGCACGCATATGCACATAATATACATATCATATGCATATACATTGATAATACATGCGTGTATGTTGCATACGTACGTACGTACATGCATGCGTACGTAACATGTATATGCGTATGGCAATGCCAATGTAATAATGCATGCATAACAATAATACATAATACATATTCATCAATATTATTAATAATATATACATATATATATGTATTATATATGTTATTATTATGTATTATTATGTTATTAATATTATATAATAATACATGTATTAATACATACATGCCAATAACAATCAATAATATATAATAATTATATAGCACATATAATAATGTATAATAATAATATTATATATATGTATATATATGTATATGGCATAATATATGTGGTTATATATACATAACCAATAATAACAATAATAATATACATATGTGTAATTAATATTGATACATATATGTAATATACATATTAATATTGTTATTGTAATAATAATAATTATAACAATAATATTAATGTCATATGTAATTACCATATGTAATACATACATATTACACAATTATATGCATATACATATTACATGATTCTACATGCACGTTGCACATGTATGTATGCCATGGTTAATGTGTGCCAACAATAACATAATAATACATACAATATATATATTGCATACATATTGTTATTATTTTATGCATATATTACATATACATGAATACATATATATTTATACTATTACAAAACGAACATCATCATATTTATATAATATAGATGTTATCATCCATAATCTAATCATATATATACATGTTGTATTATGTGTGTATGCATAATAAATAATCCATATAATATGCTATAATGCTATATGTTATTATACGTTTACATACTTTTGCATGCATGCATACATATATATAATATGTATAATATGTATAATATTATGTAATACATATATTATGTATTAGCCAGCATAATAATACATATAATAATATATATATGTATATTATACATATGCATATATAATACATGCATATACTGGTACATAATATATATATGTAATATATAATATATATATATATGTTATATATATACAATATATAATATATAATATATATACATATTATATAATATAATATATATATATATAATATATAAAATATATATCATACGTAATATGTATATATGCATATGTAATGTAATAGAGATCTATATAAGTTTATAGGTGTATATGGTTTATGATCACGCACACGCACCACACACACATGCACACAATACGCATATAATATATATATATATATTGTATATATATATATATATATAGATAATATATATATATATATATATATATATAATATATATATATATATATATATATATATATGCATGCATAATGCAGTTATATAGTTATATATATATATATGCGCACACACAAACATATACCAAATCTCTCGCGCACACATGCGCACATACACACGCACATATACGCGCACACGCACACACACGCGCTTTTATATATTTATACACGCACACACGCATACACACATATATAAATATTTACACACACACACACACACACACACACACACACACACACTATAGCTTACATTCTATGTCTGAATTCATGTGTAAGTTGTGTGACTCACTATCTTATTTGGATTACGTTTACTTATTAGCACAAGTTAGTAGATACGATATCGTTCGATATACACTACTGCATTAAATTTTATGTATTCGAGCTTGTAGAACCTTTTGTGCATTTGTGGATCAGATCTATATCCAGATACGTTTTTGACCTAATCTGCCTAATGAGAATCCTGCAGTCTGCATGAGCTCTCGAATGGGTGTCTCTTATAAATCGCAACAAGTGTTCAAGCTCTCATCTCTCTGGTCTGCCTATCAACAGGACATTGATTGGTTGCAGAAAAACCACCGTTTCGATTGCACCTACACCTCAAGCCAGGTACCTATCAGTTCAAGTAATCGCGCGAACGATCCGATGCAAACAGACAGCTCAGCGCCATCCAAACAGGAGAGCAGCAGGCAAGGATTAGACGCGCGTGGGAATGAAGATCAGTATCGCGACACTCTCGCGAGTCGAAGTGCTGGCGAGGATGAACGAGATGATGTTCTGAGTGCTGCGTATGTTTTGGGCGCGATATCGTCTCAGAAGTCATCCCCAAAGGAGCCGCCTACAGGAACTCAACCAGTAAGCGGAGGGGATATGTATCGAGACAAACAGGGCAGCGATATGGCTATAGATGGCGAGCAAGCGTCTAGCATGGACACCGACACACAGCCGTGCACATGGGAGGGCTGTGGACATATCAGCCAAACACTGGAGGACATGTTAACCCACATGCGCACACACACCATGTCGAGCCTACCTCCGAGGCGCACCCGTACCAAACGAGAAGCCGGGACTGGGAGATACTTATCGGGCATAGCCCCACAACCGGCCAAGGCTGGCAAGAGCAGACTGTTTCCGAGTGTTAACGGTAAGGAGCATCATCTGGAGAGGTCGGTATCGCAACCACCGCCGCTCCTAGGCGACCGTTTCGTGAATCGCACAAAGAGTGCGAAGACTGAGCGTTCAGGGAGCATGCACATGGACTCGCACGCACTGGCAAGTCCCAATGCAGATCCAAAGGCCGGACCAGGTTCTGGTACCGGTTTATCGGGGACAGCTTATGACAAGTGCCCGCGGAGTGATGAGGAGAAATATCATCCTAGCCACCGCAGCAAGGGCGATAGCAGTTTAGAGATAGACAAGTTACGGGCACATATGGCGGAAGTGAACGCACAGGAACCGGGCCAGGATTTATTTGCGACTTCGAGCGGCGGTTCGTCTATTTTTAGGCATTCGAGAACAACCGAAGAATCAGGCATATATAGGCGATCGCTTGCCGCCCCTGACCCAAACCGTCCGCAGAATGGGGGTTTTGTGATGGACGGTAGTTCTGCGAATAATCGAGCGACGACGGAGTCAGGGGGACCGGCTTCCAGAGCTTCAAGTCTGAGAGAGCAAGGCAGTGAGAGCGGTTCGCGGTATGAGGCAGACGAGTCTGTGCGCAGGTACCGAACTTTCCCCCTAGAGTCACCACGAGAGGCGGCGATGAGGGGCGTGCCATCAGCAGAAGATGGAGATAAGGGCCAGGAACACGACACAGGGGCCAGAGATGTCATGATGGAAAGCGGGAGTGGGGAGTTGCACAGCTGTGACTGGGACGGGTGCACGTATACGGGCACGTTGGAGGGGCTCCTGAAACATATGCGAGAGCACACGCTGTCGGTGCTGTACCCCATCGCGGATATGAAGGGCGATACAGGCAACCAAGGGTATGCACGGGAGAGACAGGAAAAGCCTGTAGACGGTATAAGATCACGTGGACACTCGAGCTCGCCGTCAAGGTACTCGATTCCTGGCCGTACCGCAGTCAGCGCTCAGATGTCGGCGGTGAAGCTCAACGGAGCTATGCCCATAACCAGACGCGGTGCGCAATCAAGACTTAGTCAACAGCGCAGCATAGACGCAGCTGCGCGCTCGGACAGGGAGACAGAGACCCCCAGAGAGCGAGCGTACAGGATCGAGAGAGATAAGCTGCCGAGGGGCCAGGCTCCGGTGTCCGAGGACCAGTACGCAGGGAACTCGCAGATGTACGACCGAATCAAGTATATGGAGGATGACATGACGGACGAACGGGATCGCGACTTCAAGGAAACACGCGCGTATACTAACGATGTGCTGGACAAGCGATCGCGGTCGGGCCGGAGGTATGACTACGAGTACGATGGCGAGTACAGCGACAGAGGTGTCAGCGCAGAACGAGGGGGAGAGGGGGAGAGGGTCGGCATGGGGGATAGGCTGGACGGGGACACTGGGGGTATGGCACGGTCAGTCTCAGGGGTGGATGACGATGGTCCGCTCACCACTCATAAGGTGCCCTCAACATATAGCCTACCACCCGCTACCTCGGCCGAAGATATCGCCGCACAGGAGCACGCAGAGTCCCAGATACAGGGGCGGGTTACGTTCTCGAATACCATGCCTCTAAACCGACCCCACTCAGCCTCACTAGAGCCCGAGAAAGTCAGCGCCACGCGATCTCTGCAGCAAGAAGATACGCGCTACATGGGAGAGGAGGATAGAGGCTCGGACAGGTACCCGAGATACTGGTTTGGGCAAGACAGCCGCTATCGCGCGCGTGAGCGTGAGCCCAAGGGCACGAGCAAGTACCGCAGAACGTTTAGGGACTGCCCCAAGGGCGCGGAACTGGGCACCCACGAGGACGTGCACATGGTACGGCGCCAGTCGACCAGCTCTAGCACAGATAACTACGACAGACATAGTGCTGCCGAGAGAAGTCGATGGGAATATTCTGACCTTGAACGTATCTCTTCAGCTCACGGATCGGGCCGGGGAGGTGGACCAAATAATGTACCCACACCACCTGTTGAGGGTATCAAGAGCCGAAGTCGCAGCCCAAGGCCACACCCTTACGCACAAACTAACACTGATGGTAGTGCTAGCGTGGGAGGCGACACCAATGGACGTAAATACATGGAGACCGCCTACGATGAGAGGAAGTCGTATTCGAGCCCACGGTATATGGATACGGATGCGCAAACTAGCAGAGAGGGCGCTGATGAGCACGACGGAGAGCATGCGTGTGAATGGGACGGGTGCCAGTGGACTGGTTCTCTCGAGGGTCTCCTGGCACACATGCGCGGCCACACACTGAGTAATCTGGCGGTACCCCCTAGTGGGACTCGCAGTCGGAATGGGCCAACCAGCGGGGCGAAGAACGGGGCGAAGAACGGGACAAATCCCGAGAGGACTAGTGATGTGGAGAGATCCAATGACTCGCCGATGACCTTACCTCATCTCGATAGGCGGCGCAATCCTGACGAGAACGCGTCAACTTCCTACTATGTATACAACCGTGAACCACTGCCTCCGGACAGTATGTCAGCACACAATGACACGGCAAGCGGAAGGCCACAGGATACAGCACCACATGCAGCTCAGGGGCCTGGCGGAACGGATGTACAGATCCGAATGCCCGGTTCCCCCATGTCCATGAGCGTGCCGCGGTCGTCTAATACGAGCCTACAGAAGTTGGCTCTATTGCAACCGGAGTTGCGACAATCGAACTCACCCGCTCATGTGCATCCAGATGCCGATACGACTAGGCCACGGGGTGATATGTCCGCCAATGGGAATGCGGCCGGCAAGGACTCTCACAAGGTAGCACACCGACTGTCTGCAGATAAGTATACCACTACCCCCGCATCCCGGAATGGACCGGAATACATGCCAGAAGCGCGTAGTTCTACATCACGTATGGGGTCCGACGACACGCGTATGTCACCCCTACCCTCATATCCAAGCATCAGTGTAGACGGGCGTCAACACAGTCCGGACGAAACCAGCACGAATATTGCTCGCCACAGGAGCGCCGGGAGCTCGCGCAAATCTATGGGCATGGCCTCTCCCACAACCAACGGCCGGCTGTCTGTGGGCGGCGATCGAGTGGTCGAATCACGCCAAAGCTACTCCAGTGCGTCCCACCGGGCCGCTGGGGCAACTCCGGATCTGGATTTTCAGGAGACGGCATGCGACTGGGATGGTTGCAATTACGCCGGGGTGGACATCATCAATCACATGCGTATGCACGCGCTCGCAGGTGTGCCAGTGCACGGGCGGGGTCGTGGTGGGTCTCGGGGCTCGAAGTACAGCAGCGCCAGCTATGCTATGAGAGTTTCTAATGGGAATAGTAGTGGAGTATCTGGGTACGAGCGCGATTTGCCGTCGGTAGATTACCAGGAGGCTGCCATGAGAGGCGAGTCCAGCCCCCGTCAGCGCGTGAAGCGCTCACGCTCACAGGAGGTGAGATCATCGCCATATCCTGTGTCCATCGGAAAGATGAATGCTTTGGCCAATCCTGACTCCAATTTGAACAGCGATAGAGATAGAGGATTGGCTACGGACGGAAGAAGAGAAGACAAAGAGGGTTCGTTCGGGAGAGGTGGGCCTGCAAGATCGCCTATCTCTAAGCCCAGGGGCTATCAGGGGAGTGGCGATGGAGAGCGGATGCAGTACGAGCTCGATCCTGTGAATGGAACGGATCAAAGTGGCGATGTTGCCAGGAATCGTGCCAGGCTGGAGGACACGCACCTGCATTCAAATGCGAGGCGTATGCAGACATACACACCAGGACACTCCCAATCTCGTTCACTAATTACCGTCCCGGCACACCGTAGCGAGAGTATGGGTATGTATGAAAGGGAGGATACCAGGCATATCCGTGATGGTGGTTCAAGGCCCGCATCCATGGAATTGGAACGAGGCTTCGATAGACACGACAGTAGTGGAAATAGTGGTCCCCCGCCCAACAGAGCGAGCTGCAGGTCTTTCTCCGCTACCCCAAGTCCCTACACGTCTGGGCTGACTCATGAACGAGCTCCTGCTGAGTATTACAGCAGTCGAGAGGGTGGCAGATACAGAGACGGTAATAAGTATGTGAACGAGGAGAATGGATACGACAATCATTTTGGTGAGGCCGTACGTGAGCAGTACCCTACTAGAATCTGGAGGGATCAGGAATACAATGGCGGTGCGCGATCGCCCGGGGCCGTGGATGCGAATCGTGAGCGTGAATACGCACATGAGGAATTAGCACACGCGTCATCACGTATCAATGTTAGAAATGATGGACCGGAGAGACATGGAGGTGGGGTTGTTAATGGACTATCGACACATTCGTATCAGTACTCTCCCAGGTCGGAGCGCAAGCCTTATGTACGTCAGGGATACGATGTCCGCATTCCGCAGGGGTTTGAGCGTGATGTAAGTACCAAAACATATCAGGAACGACATGACAGAGAATCATTCGATCATCGAGAGAGAAATACAGACAGAGATGACGCCTTACATCGGCGACAACCCTCTGATAGTCAAGCACATTCCACAATGAGAGGAACTCCCCAGGATGAAGCAGGAAATGACGACAACGTCGGGAATGGTGCACGAGATTCTACTGCGCGTGACGGTGATGTAGATATCGAGACGTGTGATTGGGATGGATGTGGTTTTAGGGGGACGATAGAAGATTTAATCGGACACATGCGCTCACATACACTGTCTAGTCTGCCACCACGCAGGAGCAAAGCGCCACCCAATCCTGCGCTGGCACCAAATCGAACGGCTAGGGCGGAGACAAAAGTCAGCGAGAAAGGGAATACGAGCGAAAAGGTAATCACATCGAGCCAGATCCCAGTACCACGGGTAGACGTGACTGATAAGTAGGGCGTGCGGCGCTATGCGACGTCATGTATGGACAGATTGAACGAGGTACACAGACGGATGAAATGTAAATATAGAAATAATCACTGGGATACACATCGGTGTCAGATCGGCCTAACAATTAAGCAGAGTCGAAAAGGTATCTTTTCCATACGCTTTATGCGCTCAAGCGATTCATACAGAGTTCACTCTCGTCGAGTTCGCGAGAGAGATGGGATGTGCTCTGTGATAGTTAAATATCGGTATCTTGTTCAAATGCGAGGCAAAATTTGTTTGCACCGTCTTACATTCTCTTTTACAACATGAAAATTAGCGAATACTGAGCTCAATATACTGGGCCACGAACTATCGGAAGACATATCTGATATGTCACCGCATGCTTGAGTATGTTCCACGTTTCAAAATTGTTCAAATACCAATATAATAAGGTTCTTTCAGCGAACATAAGGGCACATAGTACTGAAGAATGTAGTACATATAACGGCAAGTATACGCTTTAAAAGAATTGAATAATTTTACACCCTCAAATCTTACATATAACATCAACCGCTCAGGGTCAGCGACCATATGTAACTAGTGTTCAGTAGTAGCGCTGTGTATACATTATGAGTGTCAATGCCGGGAGTAGTCAATAGAAATGGATGAGATAGCTAAATGGCATAGCAGTTATGGTAAAATACTGGCTCTAACAGTTAATTACAGATAAGAACATATTTCTGGGCCATTGAATAGTATACGATCTTTAATAAATATTAGAATTTCTTGTTTCAGATTGGGTTGGATTCGCCAGGCATACGCTATTGAATCGTGTATTCTATTCTATCCAGACTTGTAACTTAAACGGTCTCGAGGACACCAGTACCGGCAAGTGATGACACCAGGTAGTGAGTATTAGATGATCTAACGTGGTTCAGCAGTCCTTGAAAAAGCTAACACTTATATTTCATTTTACTATTCACTTAATTACAAACACAAATGATGTTCGACTGTATGTACGTATATTTACAATTCAACTTCAAAGCTTCCAGAACCCAGTCTTTCAACGCCTGGTGTACACCATCTGGACATTTTTATTACCGTAGTTTTTCCTTTTCCTTCAAATCATTAGGTAGACGTGTTAAGAAAACTTTTCTAGGTTCAAATACATGTGAAATATTTAGGTCACCTACCTCTGGATGGCAAAATAGCATCAGTGGTTCCGTCATTGTATGCAACAGAGATTTCAGCATCATTACTCCATTAGCCAAAACCCTGTTTATAGAAAATTGCGAAGGTATGCAAAACTTGTATACTGTGGCCGGAAAACTGTTTGTTCATACAGCATTCCAACATAAGACAGTTGGCGGTGCCAATTGATGGCAAAAATGTACCTCCAAGATTTACGAACATACGACGACCTTACATCCTCGCTCTCTCTACTCTAGTAGGGAAGTCTGTCACTGTTTTCTGTGAAACACAGCTCCCGTGTGTATGATATACAAATTGTACAGTTTCTCAAAAAAAAAAACAAAATAAAAAACACGGGACTTGGGCCCCGTTATGGGCTAGGGGAAGTTGAAATTGGGGGACGCCCAGAGAAGGCAGAATGGCAGAATCTCCAGTGCAACATTCCTTTTCTGTTTTTTAATAAAGAACAGGCATCTTTTCACATTTACTCATTATTCTTGAGTTCCGAGCTCAAGACTTCGAGACCATTCCATACAGCATATTTTAGTACTTTACACCAATAGAATCTACAAAATGACATTCCAAGAAAGGAAAAAACGACAATAGCTCAATTATAAAAAAGTATTTTGAGCCCTCCAACATTCACAGTCCCACACACACATTTAAAAAATATATAGTATTTATGTATGTATACGATTTGAGTGAAAAAAAAGGCCTAAAAGTTGGGCTCAAGCCTCGAAGTCTTGAAAGCATGAGTTTGTCAGTCAGGTGATTCAGGTCACTCAGGTGACTCCTCACATGAGCAAAGATGACTCAGGAGTCAGCAGCAGAAGTCAGACTTCGTTTCCAGTCCACGGCTCGTCGGCTCCCCAGTCCTCAGTCCTCAATCCCCGCACCACCGACAAATCGACCAACGTCTAGAACTCCAGGCGTTCTTGGACTCCATGGGAGTCCAACGCTCCCACCCCACGGCCACGACCCACGGTCCACGCCCACGGTTTAGCTATACACCCAGTCACCCACACGGGCCACACCACGCCCCAAGTAAACGCATTATGTACAGAATGTACAGTTTGCACAAGGGCCCAAGGCCCCAAGGCCCCAAGGCCCCAAGGCCCCAAGGCCCCAAGGCCCCAAGGCCCCAAGGCCCCAAGGCCCCAAGGCCCCAAGGCCCCAAGGCCCCAAGGCCCCAAGGCCCAAGGCCCCAAGGCCCAAGGCCCCAAGGCCCAAGGCCCCAAGCCCCAAGGCCCCAAGCCCCAAGGCCCAAGGCCCCAAGCCCCAAGGCCCCAAGCCCCAAGTGTTCCGTCGCCTGTGCGAGTGTGCGCCTGTGCGGTTTGTCGGATGTCAACTCAGGTGAGTGGGAGTCAGGTCTCAGAAGATTATGACTCTCTGCTATATATAAATAGTCAGGAGCAGGCCGAGGAACACATAAATAAACGCAATACAGTCGAATCTTTTTATATCCACCTCTTATTTTAAGGTGTCTACCTCTTTTCATGTGTAGTTTTAATTTGGGCCGACTTATATGTGAGTCAGGCCCTTTTTGGGGCCGGTCTATCGGCTTGTCTCTCCTCGGGTCTTGACGCTCAGTGAGACTCCTCCTAGAGACTCAGTCGGCACTTCTGAAGTCGGAGCCCGTTTGTATATTTTATTTATATGTACCTGTGTGTAAACTATTCACAACATTTATAGGTTAGCTTGTAGTAACATCTAAGTACATACACTACTACCTATTAAATTCTGTTGCAATACACTTCTAGTGGTGATCGTTGTTGTATCAAAAAATGCACGATCACGGGACCAACGTCAGGTGTACACAAGTGTGCTGGTTGACCGCAATATGCATACAATTTGTGGCGTGCATATTGGCGAAGGGTATAGGTCTACAGATAAATGCCAGGCACCAGATTATCGTGGTGATTATTTGTTTTACAATTGCACACCGACAGCCAGACAACTCGACACAAGCTGCATCTGTTGCAATCGAGCCAGACAAAACAACAGACTACTGAATTAGTGCCTCTGGTAGCTCCGTATCTGTCCCGCAATTCAGTTCCTGAACCTGGTAGGGTGAACCTGAACCAGGCATGTCTATCTCTTTATATGTCCAATTGCTTTGCTAAAAACGGGAACTGGACATATTAAGAGGTTCGACTGTAGTGCATATTACTATTTTCAACGTTTTATACACGTGTTTTTATTATACTCAGGAGTCAGGAAGATTTATTTACCCTGTGTGTTTCACTGGGTGTATGTTTTTTGTTAAAAAACAAATAAGGACATGTTCGGAACTTTGGAATGGCTTTTGTAAGTTTGATTTTATTGTGGTACAATATCGAAGGCAGGGTGCCGGTGAGCCGTGACTCCGTGAGACCGAAAAATAGTTAGAAGTGTTGAATAAATACAAACAGTCAGTCAAACACAGAAACAAAATACAACATGAATGTCTATATTGTTTTTGAAAAAAATAGGCTTCTTCTTTAAAAAAAAAAGGAGAAATTGAAACGAAAGAAGAGTTGTTTGTAAATAAAATTATTTTTCAGACCATTTGTTTTGTAAACATTGTTATTGTTGCGAATGTCTGATTCTACGATGTTGTATTTGGACCTGATGGGGCAGTGATGGCCCATGGGCGATGTGCGATGTCTGATAAGCGATGAGTCATTTGAGATTTGATGACCCTCTCCTCTCTCTCTATCACTCTCTAGAGAGAGTATCCGAGTATGTAGAGAGAAGATTTAAAATCAATAAAATATAAAGCCCAATCCATAGCCTTCTGAAAATTAAGCATCGGACTATGTAAATATTGTCCGGAGGAGAGAGCTTTGAATTTCACTAAAAATATTTATAGGTTTTCAACTTTTCAATGTTTTCAAATTTCATAGCCTCCTAAATTAGTATTTAAAAAAAGGGTCAAAGGCTATGTATAGGGGTTTTTAAAAATAATAATGTAATATGTGCATACATATTTACAACATACGAAAATAACATGGCCCTCTGGATTTGAGTCTCCGCTAAATTTACCGTCATCTGAAATAACCTGATTTTTGCTCGAGACCCAAATCCAGAGGGCCTCGAAAATTCAAAATACTAGTGAAAATATGTAAAATATTTATATTTTAGAAAATAGTTGGCTGTTGGCGTTTGTGCATAAAAAAACTTGCACACTGCACAGAGGAGCTTGTAATATACTATGATATTTCATTTCACATGGTAAATATAAAATACATACTAAAATAAATATTTTTACATACAATTTGAGTAGCTTTTGTCACTGTGTCACAGCAATTTAGAAATATATACATTGTTTTCAGATTAAAAAATCGTGGGTGTGCGACATCGCAAACTTATTAACTACATTCCGGGCATAGGCTTTTTAGGGCTACTGGCATTCGGAAGATGAATGTCAGAAGCATGAATTATTTTTAAATACTACTAACGCGGGGGGGAGGAACAAGTCATTTTTAAAAATAAAATAGATAAGTGAACATTGAATATTGAAAGATTGAAAGAAGAATATCTACTACAATGAAGTCATTACAACTGATATCACTGCTAATATGTGTTTTCTCTTACTTAAAAATAGTGCAAGCACAAGCCGACTGCGGCGTGAATGGAGCGCAGCTAGCAAATCTCAATACAGCGTGTATATGTAAATCGAGCTACTCGGGTGCTAACTGCGAGACATCTTACACAGATCCGGCCACAAATTGCCCAGCATCCTGGGGAGCCACGATGGTGGACGGTGCTCTGAATGTAGATACAAGTGGTAATTTGGCGACGCAAGAGACGCTCGTTACCAGTGAGTTCATCAGGTGGGCGGTATCGATACCTATAAACTCTGATAGAACTTATACCGATGTGATAGTGGGTACTTGTGTAGACGGTACCAGCCTTGCAGAATTCACACACGCAGCTATGTCTTGCTTTGATGTATTTTACTTTCAGATGGCAGTAACAGATTTGAGGTCATGTGGATTCTCCTATGAGAACTCGATAGTGGATAACATACAATATGCCAATTACACAGAACAAATTGAAATACGATATACAGAGAAAACTGAACTAGCTGGCAATATACTTGATCGAACAGCAAACGTGTACTTGCCTACGAGCGTCTTACTGCAGAATCAAATTACAGTTACTGCGACCGCCGTGGAGGTGTATTCGCCATTCCAGATAAGCTCTGCGCTAGTCACACAGAAAATATCACCGGGGGCTTCTGCATCGTATCTTACATTAGCCTATGCACTGAGTCTCCCCTATGCTGTAATCTCCATGAATGGCGATATAGCTGCCGACGGCGGTAATCTGAATGTTGCTACATTATGTACAGCTGATGCCGGCGTAACGCCATGTGGAGGAGCAGGATTCCCGGCCGACCCATGTACATTGGCCGACTACGACAACAACAACAATGGCTGTATAAGACTAGCATACATACAGATATTACACGGTCAGTGCGAACTGACAGGGTCGTATATTATCGACAATGTGGTAATCGACTGCTACCAGAATCTCCCTGAAGAAGATTGCCCAATCAACCAAGCTAACGCTGATACAACTATAGTATTTTCGCTCGAGACTGAAAACTTCTGCACAGGGATGTCAGGACAAGTTATGATAAATGATGCAGTGAGCATTGAGCGGTTTATTTTCGTAGACCCAGAGAATAGAGAACGAGGCGGGATCGCCTGGAGTTACGTAGACTCTCAGGGGAATACAGTGAACAAACCGGACGCCGATACACCTATAGAGGCGTTGGAGTGGGGTGCACCGTTCTTCGGTCGAGTAGATTTCACGGGGCTGAAAGTGTACGCGGTAGATCTGGTCAGCAGCCAGATTCAATTATACGGTAATACAGGGTTTTCACCGACCACCAATCTGCCCGTTTGGAGCGACCAAGTTGACGTGGATCCACTTGATTATATATACACACGACCTGTGGCGGGGTACGAAGACACTCTCGCATGTAAGCATCTGGGACTATGCTTCGCAACTCAGTCGTTCCTGATTCAGCACACGCTGGATTCGACACTTTTAGATACATTGCCCAATCCCGG
Organism: Sphaeroforma sirkka; assembly: GCA_001586965.3. NCBI lineage: Eukaryota > Ichthyosporea > Ichthyophonida > Sphaeroforma > Sphaeroforma sirkka. The sequence goes on from LUCW03001710.1 coordinate 40,469, forward strand.
ACTGGGATACTCTATTTCCATGGAGCTTCGCTTGTTGTTGGACGTATCATACGAGATAGATGGCGCATTTGCTGGTGTGCGAAGGCGCAGACAGCTGAGCAGCGTAGGGAACGGTCCAGCAATTGCAAGCACGGGCGCAGATATGTTGGGGCGTGATGTTGATAACATTGTGAGTGGAGCTTTCAATGCTGCTGAGAATACAGCCCCGTCACGCTTGGCGGCGTTGTGTCTGATCAGTCTGATCTCAATCTTCATAATATGATTAAGTGATACAAGGGAAGTCGTAGCAGCGATGAAAAGAAACGTCCGCCTGGTGTTAAAAAATATATCAAGGGATGAACACTTTCTCAACCGAGAAAACGGCCCTGAACACCGCACGCTGCTAGCGAAGAGCAAATATTAGTTTCTAAAAACAAAGCAATGAATGGCTTGAATGCTGTGCATCAGTCGAAAATTGAACAATCAGTACTGTTTAACTTATATAACATGAATCTTTTCCATCAATAACTTTACGTTCTAATTTAGTCGCTTTCGCAATTATTGCTATCTAACTTTCGAGTCCAAGGTCATTATTGGATACTCTACACTTGCTCAAAGTAGTGGTTGTATCGTGGGACTGAAAGCGATTGCACCATAGTGTCAGGCCAAACTTATACAACTCACCTGCGCCACTATGTATTTTTTTCTCGATTGAGTATTACGTCCGCCTGCTGTCTGCATATCTATGGAAGTATCATAATAGGACACCTGTGTATCATGTAGAAGGAAGGTGCCAAATAATCACACAATTCATTGTTGCTCGAGTAAATACTAAATAGGCGACGTACTAGCACTGTGGACAACCATAACGATACAATAATATGCGCACATTATTCACGCACTGTGCGCTGATCTTTTACGATTTTACTGTGGATCCAGTCAATGTTTTCGAGGAGTTGCCTATAAACTTGCACACTTTACTTGAATGGTACAGTCTCTTTAGACTATAGTGTGCATATGCAAATACTGAGGAGGCTATGAAAATAGTCAACATACCGTATGTAATATGTAACCGCGCAAGAAGCAAGAGTTTACAGCCAGCAGCCAATCAAAATTGTACCACTATGATGACGTACATATAACAGCATGTGCCACACTTTCGATTTCTCACACATTTGTACGAAATTCTTGTGTCACAACTCATCACAGTAGTTTTTAAATTAGTAAACAAATAAATATACACTATATCTGCCTGCGACGGCTTATTGAGTGGTTCAAGCGAGCTACAGCGGAAGATCAAGGGGTTAAATATACCAGCAACGATAGCACAGAGATACAAAGTAAGCACAGAGTTCGTATATTTTGGTTATGTCGGCTTCCATCAAACCCGGCCACCTGGGCCGTCTGATCAAGACCGCCATTGTGCAGAAAGGACCGCTTACCACTAACGAGCTCATGGCAGAACTACCCTCAAGTCAAGTTCAAAGCAAAGCTTGGCTGAAAAATAAAGTCCTCAAACACATGAAAGCTAAACGAGAGGTAAGTTTTCCATCAGAATTGTTGCATATCGGTAATTGATGATGTGCTGCCCGGTGGATATGCACCCTCACACAGTGCATACACACACACACGCACACACACACGCACACACACGCACACACATACATAGCCAAATACGCACACACACACACACACACACACACACACACACACACACACACACACACACACACACACACGCACACGCACGCACGCACACACACGCACACACGCACACACACACACACGCACACATAAACACATAACACACACACAAACATACGTACAATGCATAACAAACACACACACATGCAATAATATATATATATCATAATATATATATATATATATATATATATATATATATATATATACGTGCATATGCGCATACGCGTCATCAATCATCATCATAATATAATCATCATGTAATATATATATATATATATATATATATACATACATATGTTTGCCGTTAATAACGTACATGTATATATATATATATAATATAATATATATATATATATAATAATAATATATATATTATCATATCCATATATGCTATATAATAATAACAACAACAATATGCACATCATATGCGGCGCACACGCACGTAATAATGTGTATTGTGCGTATACATATAGCCAGCAACAATATTATTATTATTATTGCCATATTATCATTATAATCAATATAATAATATAATATACAATATAATAATACATATATTAATATTATTATACATATACATATACATAATATGTATGTAATATTACATGCAATATATATGGTATATTATAATAATATTATACTCATACATAATATACATACGTTACGTATATTAATATACATGCTATATTACATGGCATAATACATATACATATATATACAAAAAACAGTTATATACATACAAATATTATGGCATATCATTAATATGCGGCATATATATATGCACGTATATAATAATATATATATAAACATATGTATCATATACAGATCCATATATATATCATATATACATATATATATATATATATATCAATAATAACAACTAACGCACACACACATACGCATCATCAACACATGCGCAAGCGCGCGCACACATATGCATGTATTTTATAAACATTTGCGTAATCTGGGATCGGATCGATCAACACGCGCGTGCGCGCTATCACACTATCATGTCTGTAGCCATATTATTATATATTATATAATATATATATATTATAGCCATATAATAATATGTGCCATATATATAATATGTAATATTAATATATATATGTATGTAATATATATATATACATACAGCCATATATGCGTACATATAATACATGTAATATTATGTAATAATAATAATAATATAATAATAATTAATAATAATATATATAATAATATTACATATAATATATATAATATTATATATATATGTATATTATTAATAGCAATATATATGTATATAATACATATATAATAACAATAATAATGGTTGGCTAATTCATGTATATATATATATATACATACGTAGCATGCATGCTATAATGTATACATAATGAATAGAGTGTATAATAATAAATATATTAACAGCATTACATACATACAAACATACATACAAACATAATAATGTCTATGTATGCATTTATTGGCATTATTGTTATAATAATAATATACATGCATACATACATACATACGTACATGCGTGCATGCATATGCATGATGTATTACATGACATGACGTAATATTGTATGTAACATACATAATATATAATATATATATTATAATACATACATCATATAATGTGATACATATGGACTTATGACAGCAATATATGTGTTATATGCATTATGCAATATGCACATGCAATACATAATAACATATGATGTATGTATGTATGTACGCATGTATGCATGTATATGTTGTTTGTTAATTTATTTGATGATATATATATGGTAATATATATTTATGATATATACATATATATATATATATATATATATATATATATATATATATATATATATATATATATATATATATATATATATGTGTATATATATATGTTTTATACTTGTTGGGTTTTTTTATTTTTTATTCCATGCAGAGATGTATAATTTTCTGTATTTGGACCCACATGTGTATTTGTATTTGCATCTATACCATCATGGAAGTGCTAGATGAGGCAAGAGGTCATATTTCTCTGTTCGGTTTATATTGATATTTATTGAGGATATTGTTTCGCTTCTTCTATATCACAGTTGATTACAAGAATGAGAGTGCGACGGAAGATCTCCTTATGTTCCGATGTGTACACGTCGGTTACAATGCCGGACCGATCTAACACCTAATATTTGTTTTGACTCTTGACAAATATAATATACCTGCAGGTGATGCAGAAACTGCAACCAACAGAAGAGAATGTGTCATCGATCGAATTGAAACACAACCGGAGTACCCAAAAGGGCGTTTTTAAATGGTACGAGCAGAACCGAATGGGTAATCAATCATGATTTCTCTTTTCGATATCCCGTATATACCTTTGACTACTAGTTCCTTCGGGGTTGATGTGGTCTGTATGTAAATTGCGGTATATTTTTCGATAGTGACCTATTTAAATGGTTTGCCGGATACTGAACATGCCACTCGCCAATCAAGTTAGTGCTACGCCAGCACATACTCTAGCATGCACGTTCCAGCGACCACGATGGTGAACGCATAGTGGCGAGTTTACTGATAAGTGACGGTTAACCTTTTGATTTGACTTGCGACTTCTCGCGAATGTGCATCAACTGTATAGCGCTATATATTTCTATATATATATATATATATATATATATATATATATATATATCTATTTGCATATATTTATATATACATAACACACACACACACACACACACACACATGCACACACACACACACACACACACACACACACACACACACACACATATATATATATATATATATATATTCGTATTTGGCATATTATTCACTATCAAGAAAGCTAGAATTGCCTCATGTTTCGCTGAGTTTCTCTCTGCAAGTCACTGATTCTTTATATTGCTTCAATCTTGTGCTGTACAGGGTGATATATGCAGATAAAAAATTCATACCGAAGACACCCAGTCCTCCAGCCGAAACTGCAGCAAAAAAAACAGCTTAAAAGCAACGAGTACTTTCAAAAATAGTTAAAAAAAAGTGCAACGTAAAAGAGTCGAGACTCGAGTTTGTGAAAACTTTGTTCGCAATTTACTTCAAGAAAGGCACACCGCGCCGTGTGGAAATGCCATATATATGCATCACCATAACACGTAATTGTAATTATCATTTATTATCATTTGTTGAGCAATCTTACACTGTTCTAAAACTTCAACCCAAAGAATGCTTTTTAAAAACAAAGACGGGTCTATGGCGGTACGAATAGTTGTACAATCATTTACGCGATGTATGTAGAACCGAAAATGAGGGCGGATAACACTGTCTGCATTTTAGGTACAGATTTTTGTACCAATGGGATAGGTGGGTGACTGGCAGACTTTGTGCCGATCCACTCAAGCGGATACCGAGCATTCGAGCATACATTACGCAAACTCCTTACTAAATCCATCATGCATGTGCACGCATAAACGGAGTAACGTCTGGCTTATTCCTCGACTTCTTCCCTAGACGTTTCGATTGATCCCACCAGATCAATGCTCATGTTATCGGTATTTCAACAGCGAGTTTTATCAGCCCGCTAAACTAACCGGGTCTTTCAATCACAAACGATACTTCTATCACATGGCGAGGCGAGAGCCTAAGTAGAACTCGATCCTCGCCTAGCTTGCTGGATTGAGGATTATATTTCAGAGTGATCTTCAGACGATAGCGTTCATATGGACAGTTATTTTGCTGATTCTGATGATATCAGGCAATCTTCGCTTCCTGCGCCGTATCTATTTGCAGTTATGACAACCATTCACCTCACTTACCACTGGGTTTGGCACTTGCAGTATGCTAGACGACCCGGCTTTTTGGACATTGTTCCGAAATTTACGCGTTTTGTACTGCAGTCTGTGATGACGGTCAAGTCAGCCTACACTCGATGAGCAGAACTGATGGGGCTTGTCTGTGCTATTGCTTCTCATACACGCACATGCGTGCATTTACTGATTCCCCTTTCCGGAGGTAAATACACAGAATTTGGGTGATTTACATACGTTTCTGAGATCAATTGTAAATCGCTCAGCGTGAGATGAAGATCATCTTTAACCAAACAGAGGTTACAATCCGTGACATGGCATTCTCAACTTATTTTGCGGAGCAATTTCGTATGGGAAGAGGCACATGACCGGATGAGTGAGATACCAGGAGCAGATGCTGAAGCAAAATCATACAGGTCTCCGGTTGATTAATCTTCCACAACGCGATTCTATTACTGGCGCCTCCAACCTTCCCATCCTAGACAGTCAAAGCATTCGTACCTAGCGCGATACTGATTTGGTCGATACTGTGCAAGTCCCCGCAAACGCAAACGCCGGATGTCGCAGACGGGATCGACTATCTTTGATAGCCAGAGCTCTCAATAAACGCTTCATCTCTCCTGAATAGCGAGAAAAGCTTGACGACTATTAATGAAAAGGCTTGCAAATGATGTCAACTCCCTTCCTATCCGACATCCGTCACACCGGTGCATCTGCTCGGTGTCCAATCGGACTGCGGGCAGAGTATGCGGAGAATCTATACATACATACCCATGCTGAGGCTGCATACAAGTGTAGTGGCATACGGTGCCTTGTTGACTCGACTGTTGCACTCATCCTTCCAACACAACGTAATACAGCACTCGTGTGCCCCTGACTAGAAGTGCATAAGCGCCAGCCATAGTGTATTGTAGCCTGTCCCATTCTGCACATATCGGACTTTGGCCAGAGATTCCATGCCCGCAGCAGTCCTATTTTTTAGAACGCCGTATAAGCCCTAGTATGAGTTGTACTTGATACTGTACCACCGCACTTCTCATAGCAAAGCCAATCGGATGGGAGAAGCAGCTGAGGTGCCTGCAGGGCGACGGTCGTAGACTTCCATAGACTACCAAGTGACCCTTGGGGGAAAAGCAGCTGAGCTCTGGGCATTCGTCATAGCGATATGTACAGCTCATGAATGTATGTAACACATATATTGATGTATATCACGTGCCAGGTACGTCCTTCGTGGCCTGGTAACTTAGATACGATGCCCATGCGCACCCTACAAAGGCACCTGCTGACGATCGCCATCTAGTCGGTACGACTGCATACTGCAATTTGAAGGCAGGTAAGTATGGAGTGCTGTGAGTGAGTGTCAGTTGCAACTTCAGATCTTAAAGCTATTTATATTGTTACCGAACAGCAAGTACCCCAAATGGTCTCATACATACGATTCAAAGCCCATCAGAAACTCTTCAATGTGACGGCGGTCCCGAGCTGCGTCCTGAGTCGGATTAGATCAAGAAGTATACGCCCATTCACCTAGTATTCGAGCTGGGGCTGGGGTGTATGTCACACAATTACCTGTAGAATATTTACGGGCAGCCAGAATCCTACTCCTACCAGTGTGGTGGACCCTAGCTCGCTGATGATCTTCGCCTTGACGTCCGATAAAGACCGATTTCTGGAAACACAATGAGACCATGGTGTGACTTAGATAACCGTGATAGGTGTGTGCGTGTGCGTGTGTATGTATGTGTGTGTGTGTGCGTGTGTATGTATGTATGTATGTGTGAGTGAGTGAGTGAATGCGTGAGTGACACGTGATTGGTGTGTATGTGTGTGTGAGCGTGTGCGGAAGTGACCGACTCCCCTGTGAACCAGTACCAATAATAGCCGAATTCAACGCACTTAGAGCCATAGAGGGTGGGTGTATAGCTGAGAACACCACGATCATATGTCTACCGCAAACCAATCATTGAAGTGACAGGCGCCATGGCACGTCCAAGTCACTGCATACTCAAGCGTATGAGCAGTACCTGCCCGTGGATCTGCACCTCAAGTTGGTAGATCTAATATAAATACGCACACACACACACATATATATATATATATATATATTTACATACATGCATACATACATACACACACACATATATATACATATATGTATAGATACACACACACACACACACACACATATATATATATATATATATACATAAATATCGATATATATATATATATATATATATATATATATATCTATACATATGCATATACACATATTTTTCATATACGTACGTACATACATACATACATACATGCATACATACATACATACACAAACACACACACATAGATATATATATATATATATATATATACATACATAAAACGGCTACAGTGCGTTAAATAGTGGGATACCTGATAAGAATCGTGCTTCCCAGAGTGCCGCCAATTATTATCGGTGTCCATAACAGGTTCAGTCCGGCTTTGTATACCACGTGTTTCAAGTTGACGCCCGGATACATTCGTTCGCTACTACTCAGCATGATGTGCACTAAAGGGCCTGTGACGCATGCACCTGTATGCGAGAAAGGGTGCGTATTAGACCATAATTGAATGTTTATCAATCAATAGCTCACACAGCTGAACGGACAACACATGTACGCCGACGGTCAATGGGCACTGAACAATAATCCGGGTGTGATTACACAACGATCATGTCTAGATAAGGTAACGACGTTAATGAAGCCTGGGTAATATATATGTTGAAAGAATAGAAAAATCTGAGCAATTAATATCAGCCATGCTCCGATTACTGTATGATTGTTCACCCTTACAGTCATTCATTATAGATACACACATATGATGAGATGACTGAATGTTTGTTGTCCATACATGTATATATGTATGCATACATACCCCTGACTTCTAAATACACGTCTAATCATACACGGTCGAAGTTTAAACCTATAAATGTTGACCCACCTGTAGCCCCCAACGCAGCTGTCCTAGAGGGATCATATTCGCTGTGTGGACTGTCCAAGGATTCAGTCTCTTTTGATTGTGGTTGCCTTTCGAATCTCTGGCACAGTACGTCGCCCACAGTCATTTCGAGCGTCACCGCAAGTGATGTTCGTACCCAATCGAGAAGTGCCCACATACTGTTGGACTATGGTAAGTTGTAGTATCCATCTTCAAGCACACTGACGGTACTTAAACAGCTCTGTGAGAATGAGGATCGTGCATACACATGTGCACAAAGGTCTCTTTTTGCTAGTAGAGGGTTTGTAGTTTAGGGTTTGCAGTTTTAGGGTTTTCAGGGTTTTGACGATTATGGTGGTAAACATAGCCCCCCCTATAAATGGTGATAATTGCTATTTATCTGGTAAGGTGGCAAGAGGGTGTTATTACGTACCGTTGATCATGTGCTGTCCCAACAGCTTATCGCCTGAATGCGACAAGTACGTTACGTGCAATATATCTATATCAGCGAGTTGATACGAAAACCATAAGCACCATGAAACAATACATGTGTATAGTATTTACATACGTAAACGATAATTTGGAGTATAATTTATTTGGTTGCAAGTTTACACATACTAGAATCCTCATCCGACATCGTTTAAAACGATGATACTAATTTATCATAAACGCATGCCGGTTAAACATCATCCCGGAGTACACATCCTTGAACGTTTTTCACCAGCTACCAAGCTGAACACCTCAGCATGCCAGTACTGTAGCTTAAAACAGTACTATGCGTTGTGATTTTTTTCCACTCGGAACCGCGCTATATTGATCTACTAATCGTCCTTTTACTATTTTAGATGTTTGGTTGGTTACCCCACCAACCTTTCTCGACACACTCCGGAAAACCGCATTCGTCGCATTCAGGTCTGGTCTCCAAGGTTTAATAGTTAGAGGCCCATCGGCAGTGTTGGTTTTCATCAACATAACAACTTCTGCGACAGGCACGAGCGACCTATCACAGTTAAACACTGAGTGTTGTCAGGAGAGTTAGCCGTGTGGTCCCCCCCCCCCCCAACCTAGTGGAATGAGGTCAACATGACCTGCCTTCATATCTATACCTATAATGATATTGCACTTGTGATTGTAGATTCACCCCGCGGAATGTTCTTCAGAGACAACCGGTGACTCTGGAGACTACTGTACACCTTGAATGTGGGATGACATGACCGGCGATACTTAAATCGAGGTGAACTAATACAGCAAGACATCAGAGTAAGATCACATAGCACACATTTGTGACGAGGATTTTGAGGCCAGAGACGAACCCTTCTCGACAGAAGAGATGACCTTCTCACAGGAACGAGGATACCACTTTGTAATTTATAGTACATTGGCAGGGGGGAGGAGGTGATGGCAGACACGGTACCACAGAGGGCAGCAATAATTCTATTTTTAGTTTGTGGTAGTTAATTTCTGCAGCTAAGGCGTGATGATCTATACTGATCCGTTTCGCACTTTAAACCTGTAGAGCCAGCACTACATAGCGTCGATTCGCTATACTTGTTGCTGGCGTTGGCTGTGTCAGGGTAAGCCATAATCGCTGCGTGTACTGTCTGAGAATTCTAAACCAAGTTTGCTAGCCATACGATGTTTTTGTATAGTACGTCGCCTACACGCATGTCGAGCGTTGCTGCAAGTGAGATCTCTAGCCAATCGACTGGTGTCCACCTACTGATGGGCGTTGCTAGATATCAGTCACAATATTCAACCACACGCACTGTGCGTTCCATGCTATGTAGTACATGTTACTGCCAATGAGGTCTATAGGCAATCGACTAATGTCCATTTACTGATGGGTGTTGCTAGGTAATGAGCGTTGCTAGGTAACAGCGACAATGTTCGACCGCACGCACTGTGCGTTTCATGCTATGTAGTACATATTGACATTCGGCGCTACTGACAAGGGGTGCACGATCCCATCAACCGGCACACAATTTGATTTGGCAACTACATTGGGGTTGGTTGCGGGAGGGTTTACAGGGCTTATAATGCCAGGGTTAAAATACATGGTGGTATTACCAAGTAAGGCTATGGTGTGGGACTATCGAAACTTGCTGTGACTGTACGATGACAAAAACTGCTCAATCTACCATCATTAATGATATGGACTTCACCCGGAAGCGGTACACATCCAGCGATGCACACACAACCCACTCGACATGACAATACCCAGGTCTTTATTATTGCGTTTCCCAATTGAGATTGCTCAGCATGCCCCCCACAAGGTGCAGACTCCCGGTCACAAACACCTGCGTGTGTCTCGCTCCGTTGTCGCGGCCCACCTTCTCCACCCAGTTCTTCACATTCTCAATGGACGAGAACGTCTGCACCTTCGCCTTGCCGCCCACGTGATGGTCTGCGCTGACCTCCACACCGGCGGCGTCGCACAACTCCTGCCACATGGTTGCGTTTCGGATGGGGGCCAGGGTTTGGTCGCTCTCAGACTTGTTGTAGCTGATGCTGTCTGTAGGACCCAAGAATACAGTTGAAACCTTAGGACAACCAGATATGCATTAAGACTACTATATCTCTCATAGAAATAATCTTTATTTAAGTATTTAGAGATGAAAGGGTTGTACCATCTCCCTTAAAACGGGATATTTTAGAAAACCCCTGTGGTGAAGGAAATTTTACTGAATATATATATATATATACATATATATATATATATATATATATATATATATATATATATATATATATATATATATATATATATCATACATAAACACACACACATACACAGATACATACACACACACACACACACACACACACACACACACACATATATATATATATATATATACGCACACGAACGTGCATGACGGGCTATGCCAGATATACCAATGAGACGGAACAGGACAAACAGGACTCTCTGTAACAGTATTCTCGGGGCACAGATAGGTGCGCAATGAAGCAACGACAAACAGGGACCGTAAATAGACAGCTGTGTAGCCCCGAATTATACATTCAAACCAAACTAAGCCGACCTTACCGCAGGCCAAATCAGCATATATATATCCCACAGTATATATTCACGCTAACATACACCCACCTGCATGCCGGGCTGTATCGGATGTGATGTTTGGACAGAAGAGCACGTGGTCGAACGGAGTATCTTTGTGCAGCGCCAGTAACGGCGCCAGCAGATCTGAGGCTATCCTGTCCATGCAGTTGAACACAAGCACACGCCTGCTGCGGTGGTCGTCTGTTTTCAGTACAGTGCCCATCCACTCGGCCGCACACTATGTATGGGAATGGAGCAAAGTATAAGCGTGTTTAGTATATATGAACGGGGTATCAGGTCATCTATCCGGCAACACACTATATATGGGAATGGAGGAAAATACATGGGCGTGTTGGGGATGTATGGACATGGACACCATACAGGAGTCGTTCTGCGAAAGGGACCGGACATCTTGAACACGGTATCACATTGGAAACATGTTTTTCTAATACAGGCTCAGTTGAGTTGTAACGTGGGAGTGAGATTCTCGCAACCAAGATATTAAACTTAAACTACACCAATATATGTTCGCGATAGAAACGTTGTGCTATCAGAGTCATGTTGCACCCATATTATTCGATGACATCGATATTTGTCGTTGTGCTATGTGAGTGAGCTAGTCGCAAACGTGTTACTAAATTACACCAATATTTATTTGTAATAGAAACGTTGTGATATGAGATGGGGATTCTGGCAATTGGGACATCAAGCCCAGCGCCTTACTCGCGTGGATACGCTTACTCGCCAAAAAGAAGCTCCACGCAAACTAACACTAATACGAATACACACGCTCTCGAACATGGCCACAACTAAGTGTTATCTGCATTAATACGGATACAATGGTATGTCAGAGAGCACCCCCACCTCTGCACTCTTCCGTGCTATGCGCTACAACTACCCACCCACAAGCACGAGCACAAACCGTAGTCGAATTAATCTAAACGTATGACCCCTAAACCCTAAACTAAAACCCTAAACCCTATAAATAATGAAACGCCTCGGAGAGCCGCGAACTGATAGCTACATAACACACACCTGTATACTCTCCACTGTATGTGCCCCATCCAGATAGTATGTTGAGTTCTGCTCTGGTCGTTCTAATACCATTGCCCTTCCCGGCCACACGCACGCCCGCAGTCCCGTTATTGTCTCTGGCGATAACGGGACGGGGTCGCTTGTGGACAAGCTGTCTATTGGGCTGTACTCTGGCACGTTTCCCTGCAGTTATGGGGGGCGATAGACAAGGCAGGCTGGGCGAGTGTTTCGTACACGCACGGTGTGGCACCGGTCAGCACCCTTTGGGGCATTGTGGGCGAACACACACACAGGCACATACGCACACATACACAGGCACACCCACCCACCCACCCACACACACACACACACACACACACACACACATATATATATAACAGGTAAGTATCAAGAAAAAACAAACAGAATGCGAGGCTACGTACCATTTCCCTCCACCTCCTCCATTGGTTCGTTACTTGGAGCGCCAAGGCAGCGTTGTGACTTTGGAATTTGCCGGATAAACCTGTAGGCAACGATATCTGGACATCAATCTCAAACGCAGGTGAAGCACACTTTTGCAGGCGATTTAACTAGGCACTCACCCACATCCATTAGTGTAGTTCATATTTCGAATGGGAACATACAGAATTGGCGTCTATCTCATTAGGGTGCCTTGCCTGTAGCAAGGTTGTTTCACCGATACTTGACTACAAATATGAAGACAGCAGTAAACGGATCTGTTGATGATACCTCGTATTGGTACTTCCTGAAACTCGTATGCGCAGACGTATAATCGAGGGCTTATGTTTGAAGGTATACGGAACGGGAGTAGAATATATCTGCTCTACAAATCGATCGGAAGTGTGTTGATATATTGGCATGTACGACTGAAAAGGACGTTCGTACGCTTATATGTCCAAGAATACACATAAACGATGTCATGTACAGATATATATATACTGTACATATATGCGATATATACATGTACAGGTATATATACTGTACATATATGCGATAAATACATGTACAGATATATATACTGTATATATATGCGATATATACTTACGTCAAGTTAATTACGAAGATACAACTTTCAATCTTCGCTGCCTGAGCTCTGATAACAGCACAAACCCGGGCTTTGGACACCGGAGGATACATAACCGAATATTCGCACATGAAGTGTATATACACCTCAATAAGTTTATATACACCTCCATTCAGTATAGAGGCACACACAACTACGTGGAAGCGGTTCAGCCAGGTACACTGTACTCCCACATTACAGGCCCTCGGGTATCAACCGGACAAGCGACCCCACAAGCCTCTTGAACATGTACACAAACAAGCATTCGCAAACCCACCCCAAACGCCTGGCACGCGCATTCCCTCACCCAGGCCAAACCGCTTCACCTGCTGTACAGGCCATAAAAAAAACCAAGATCATATGAAAAAAACCAAAGCATGCGCTTGTCAGGCGAATGAACCACTTCACATACCCAGTTGAATCGCTTCAGCTGTCAGGTAAGCCTCGAGCGCAGGGGCGAGCGCCAGTGGCGCCTTTTGTCTGTTCGCATAGTCAACGAGCACAGCCAGCGCCTCCGCGGGTTGTGCCGTGGTGAAGGCAGGGACGTGCGGCTGTGTAGGGGGCATGGGGGTGTGGGTACATTTATGAGCACACACATGTGGGCGATAGGTGTGGTAGGTACATTCGCCTGTGCGTGTAGTTGACCAGAACAAACAAGCGATACATCAGATTGTGGAGTGGTCAGAGCGCTAACGGGAGCCTGCACAGGGATACACCCATGTACAATGAACACACTTTGGTATGATACCAACAGGTGATATCTCTTTCTCGTGTTCGCGTATTGAAATTCCATGCGGATAGCAAGCGCCTTATAGGGGTGTATGGTGGTAAACGCGGGAAGGCGTGCCTCCACAGAGATACAGCCATGGTCTATGAATAGACACTTGTTATGTTGTGGACACGTGACGGGGATGATGAGCGTTTTCTCTTGTTTGTGTATAGTCGTTGTATGGGCACAGCCAGCGCCATAGCAGGCTGCTATGTGGTGCGGGCGAAGACGCGCGAGGACACAGGGAAGTAGCCATGGTCACAACGGCACGACGTATGGGGGTGGAGGGTGGAGGGTGTGGGTGTGCCGAACACGGTCGTAGCTGCATCAGATGATGGACAGGATGGAAACATATGCCCACAAGGCCTGTCCGAAAACGATGCTTGCGACAACATCTCAGTTGTAGAATGGTGCAATACATCCCCATATATCGAACAAATAAAGAACGCGACAAAACCTTAAACCTTAAACCCTAAAGTGCCCACAGTCAGGGAAACGATGATTCCGGTGAGAAAGTAGTTTAATGCATTGATAGGGATGTCCGTTTGTAACGGTGGCTCGGCAGCACGAACAACTTGGGCACATAAATAGGGCCGACACACACACCAGTGACGAACCCTCGGACCCTCAGGCCCACCCAAGGAGACAGGTCAAGTACACAGTCACGTCGAGATGCACACAATACGTAATGTTTGCGTATAGAGCACGGATCCGTACTACAGCGTACCTTGAATATACCTGCTTTGTGCAGAGCTATCTCGGGTAAGGTATCACCGAGCATGCGCACGTGGTCAATCCCGAGCGACGACACGGCACACACCACTGGCTTCTCGATGATATTCGTGGGATCGTACATTCCTCCTGAGTATGCGTGTGTGTAAGTGGAACACGGGTTAGGATAGGGCTTCGGGTTTCGGGTTTAGAATTTTGGGGTTTAGGGTTTGACTATGATGATATGGTGTTCCTGATTAAACGAAGCACAACCATTGAATTCGATTATACAGATGTGGTCATGGGGCTCTACATTCAACTCAGGTGCATTTAAGTGCCGATCGAGTGGACTACTGGCGTTTGGTTCCCGTTAGATTGGGTACAATGCAGTCCGTTGTGTGAACGTGGGTTGTGAACGGATTCAAGGAGCATACCTAGCCGCCTGGTTGTATCGGTAGTTTAACGTCTACAATGAGTAATCGCCCAGCGTGTGTGTATTGTGCATATAGACGTTAAAACATCTGTCAGTCATTCAAACCCACACATATACAAAACAAGTATGATGCACAAATATAAGTTAAAAACGCGCGTGTAGTGTGTGTGTACATGGATAGTGCGTACATGGATAGCACAGTGGTGTAGCGTGCGTATGGCACCAGTCTGTCATGTGTACGCTCATCTATTTCAGATGAATTCGCACTACGGGCACAGATAATTGAAGTGTCACATCATACGCTACAACGAGACGTCAGCCGCACTTACCAATGAGAAATCAGAGAAGACTGACTGACAATCTACTTACCAATGAAAAGTCTGGGAAAACTGTCAGATAATCTACCTACCAATGAGAGATTCGAGAACATTGACAGTTGCAATACACACCCAAAACTGTCCGACAATCTACCTACCAATGCCAACCTCGATGATACTGACGTCCACTTTCTCTATCAGAAACGTATGGAAAGCCAGCAAGGTCATAAACCGGAAGTACGACGGCATCTGCAGTTCATCGGTCTTGTTCGTTTGTAGCATAGTCCAGCACTCGTTGAATCGATCGGCAAACGCCTGCCCGCCGATCATAGGTGCGGGGAATCGCACGTGAATAAGTATTTGAACGAGAGCACAGTATACAGAAGAAGGCTTTGCAGCTATGCCCAAGAAGACCACTATATAGCGATTCTGCATTTGACATGAAGGACCGGAAATATCCGTTTCCGAGCGCAAATAACTCCTTTAAAAACTTAATCACCGCATGTGTAGAAGTATGTGCATGCGAGCACAACAAATCGAATGCAGCTTTGTAGCTATGCCTAGTAGGTCCCCTACACAGCGTTTCTAAACGAGACTTTCGGACTGCAGGTATTCGTACACAAGCACAAGAGGTCTTCCAGGGCTTATTCACTACAGCAGACGTTGTGCTGACTAATGGGAACATAAAAAGATTCCAATGCATAGACTCGGACCTGCAAACCATTCATCCGGCCCCGTTGTTGATTGAATACTTTGGTTCGTGGAGAATTTATTGCATCTACCAAGCACAACAGTCGGCAGTTACCATATGCACACTTCACACACCTGCTTACTGAGTGGTTTCCCGCCTATCCGGACTCTCTCTCTCACCTCCACCAGATGCGGTGATGTGTATAGGCCTGTTCTGTATCCGTTGCATCTGAGTATGCTCTCGCTGAACGCACAGGTAGACCCCTTTCCTTTGCTCCCACTTATGTGTATGGCATTGAGGCTGTTCAGAACCTCCACTTTGTGCCTGTGATGTAAGGTATTGCATTCTGGTGAGAGTCAGTAACAGAGCTAGTGGGTCTGGTGAGACTGTTCAGCAATCCATCCCAGAAAACCGCAGGAATGTATGTTGTAGAGGTTTTCCCCTGTGTATGGCAGGGACTGTTATATGTACTATGCTACACATAGTGCGAAAGAGAGGCACAGTTGTAACCCCTATTCATCGTAGTACACATCTACAAAGATGAGCTCAGCTGTATTGAAGAAACCCTTCGATGCAACGTAGAGCTATACACAGTGTTATGTGACGACCAAAGCGTTGTCTGCATTTCCCTGATATAGCTAGCGATGCCAGCATTTCCCTGATGATATAGTTTGCGTACCGCACATTGGACTGTACCGTGTACACCGATATCAATTCATGCCCACCGCTGACACACACTCTCCGCTACCAACAGCTCCGTCAATAACTATGAGATACCAAAAAAACAGTACACAACTAGTCGGGCAAGCCCTATTTCTAATACTGGCCCACTCCTAACGTATGTCTCAGCGACAACAGAGAGCGTACTATCGAACGCTGATACCAGAAATATGGGATGAGAGTAGTCCTGGTGAGAGGTTTACAAAGGTATACGCAAGCAGCTGAGGCACACTGACACTGTACACTATGCCACAATACACACAACCGCCGTAAAATGGTCTCTTCAAGCTTTCGAATAGTTCCTTTGAAAGCCCCAAAGGCGCTTAGAATACATACACATACCCCAAACGTTCAAAAAAAGTCCTCATCTCGGGGAGAGATTTGTCATTTGCCCTTGGATTGGCCTGGAGCATCTTCACATTTTTCGCATTCGTCTGAAGCGAATTAAGCTTCAATATCGCCTCACTGTAACTGTCATCGCCAGCTCTGATGGATTCATATCGCAGTTTTGATCGAAATATGAGTTTGCCATGGGAGCAAGTAAAAGGGGTTTCGTCACTTAGTGGGCATAATGTGCGCTAATAAAACTAATGCATGAACTTAAAACACACACGCATACACACACACACACACACACACACACACACAATAAATATATATATATATATATATATATATATGCATATACAAAATACATGCACATGTATACATATAAATACACAAACACTAGACGCACAGACACGCAGATACACAGACACAGATATACAGACAGACACGGACACCGGACATACAGACAAACAGGACACACACACGGACCTGGGACACACGACACGCGCACACACGCACGCACACACACACACACACACATCATACATCATCATCATCATATATTATCATCAATAATATATATATATATATATATATATATATATATATATATATATATATATATATATATATATATATATATATATATATATATAATATATAATATATATATATATATATATATATATATATATATATATAATACATATATACATACATACATACATGCATACATGCCACTACATACGCACACATACACACACACACGCACACATGCACACACACAATATCATATATATACATATATATATATATATATATATATATATATATATATATATATATATATATATATATATATCGACACACACACACACACACACACACACACACACACACACACACACACACACACATATATATATATATATATGTATGCATACAAGCATATACATACGTATGTATTTGCAAATAATTATTACATAATTTAGTCGAATGAGACTGAAAGCAAAGGAAAGGAGGAGAACAAAAAAACATACTTGAACATATCCTCCCTGTCGTTATGTGCGTTATGGGTTGCACCTTTGGTAGGACGGTTGTTTTAAGCCTTTTGTATGAACTTGATCTTAGTATGTGTATCATACACACATATACAACTATCAATACGTACTCCCTTCTCTCTAGGATATATATACAATAGAACGGTGGTTGACAAGGCAGTCGTCATTCATAGCATGTACACAGTATAGAACTATAGATACACATATATAAAATATAAATGACTTAAAGTACCTTCTGGCAGGCAATGTATCAGATTCATCAGAAATCAGGAGTCATGTGTCATACTTGTGTCATGCTTTTCATAGTTCCCGCCCATTGTGCACAAACTATTTTGTTCTGTCGAGAGCAATAAAAAGTGAGATAGTAATACTGATACTCAATAAGATATAGTTTTAAATATCACTGGGTGACAAAGGTATGATTTGATTGAACGATATATCTGATTAGTTCAGTATTGTACCAATATATATAGCAGGAATACGATATTAATATACGATAACAGGTGGATATTGCACTATACCAGCACGTGTTGATCACAACAAGTTTACTAACCTCTCTACATAGCTAGTAAATATGGTTTATTCTATTTTTTATACTATTCGTCTGTCTCTACGGCTATGGATGTATGCATCCATCTCTAGTATTAAATTATATAGTGCTTACTAACAAGAAGCAAACGGAGCGATCTATATGGTGATAGGTGCTCTGAAGTAGTTGAATGTTTTCACGCACGCCTAAGCTTATTGGAGTTGTCTGTAGCCAGCGCTCTACCCAAACTGCTCAGCTCGGGTCAGTTGCGCTCACTAGTTTTCCTGCATTTAGATGCAATATATCTAGGAATACGCACACATTTACATATGGATACACAGGAATATCGCATTATCCAAACTCGTACG
>LUCW03001710.1:65000-70000 GCA_001586965.3 Sphaeroforma sirkka
GATTTATGAGTCGAGCTGTTGTTGCACTACACGGCGAGTGATATTCAGGCCACTACCATATGTATGCACGTATATGTTCACCTTTACGCACATATAGTATACTGTTTCACTATGCACATACACATTTGTGCTTATGGATGCTTAGAAGTCAAAAGAGATCTGTGCTATTGCCCTTGGGTGAGTGTATAGGATCATGAACTAGGCTGTTCCAGAGCGAGTCTGGTTCCAAATTCCATTCATATCCACCTTCATACCCTGTATTTATACTCTTCCATATGTTGCTATAGATGCTAAAACGCACTTGCTTAAGCACTGCCAGATAAAACCACATGTTAACCGATTTTCATCGCTCTTTACGCACGCATAGCGCTGGGCTTACTACTGGAGAAGTGCTTCTTCGACCACTACAACGAGAAGCTGGGTAAAACCGGAGGTGAAACCAAGCAAATCCTTTGGGAGCCTACGGATGACGCCCGACAGGACTTCAAGATGAAGTATATCTATCCGAAGATGGTGCAAGAGGAGCTCCAGGGGCAAGAGTTTTCCAAGTGGTATACCAAGATCGGCACTGAGCATATGGACCGACTCGAAGGTGTGTGGAAGCAATCTGTGCGTGCCTATTACCCAGGTCTATGTTGTGGCGTGTCGAAACTATTGGTGTGTCTAAGATGATAGAGTACCCTGAGGTGGAGCAGGGGGATTCTCAGGCATAAAAGGGTTTGGAATGGTACGCGAAGAGCGACTTGAATATGAAGGTAGTCTCGCAAGGTAAATGAAGGCAATGGGAAAATATAGACATTGGGCATGTGTATATTTTTATGTTGTATATTTATACGCACGTATCGTCAGTCTGGTCGTAAAGATGTCCATTCTATTCGCGCGAGCATCTCTACATTCATCAGAATAAGCACAGTGCGCAGTGGCAAAGCGCAGTCCATTGACAATTTATATATTATCATAAATTTATACAAACGCTATATATATAGATACATACACACACACACACATACATATATACATAACATACGTACATACATACATACATACGCACGCACAATAAATATATATATATATAATATATATATATATATATATATATATATATATATATATATATATTAAATACACACACACACACACACACACACACACACACGCACACACACACACGCACACACACGCACACACGCACAATATGTATATATATATATATAATATATTTACATATATGTTGTTACACACACACACACACACACACACACACACACACACACACACACACACACACACACACACACACACACATATATATATATATATATCTGGACCTGTAGTGGTATGTTTATCCTGAAGATTCCGTTTTAAGTGCCTTTGCATCTTCGCATTCAACAGAATACTCACAGAGCGAAGAGGCAGTGTGGAGACCATTGACCCAGCCCATGGAAGAGGCTAAGGACGAATTCGATGAGGAGAACGAGAAGGCAATGCCTGATGTCAACGATGGTGTGTACGCTTAGTTATACATATACGATATGTGTACGCGAGAGAAATTTACTCGTGTTTTAGATCATTGTCTTGTCGTGCGTACTTAAAGGAGAACGAGAAGGCAATCCCCGATGTCAGCGATGACGTGTTCACATGAAAACCCATGCACGATGCGTGCGCTTGAATGGTGTGATTAATTTATAGATACGGAACAGATGAAAGGAATATCAATACTTACGACTGTGTGCGACCATGATCCAGACGCAGATTCCTTGACTGTATCCAGCACGTCGCCAAATAACCCGACGGTATGTATAAACCCTTGATTGATCCCCGTACTCATATTGTTTTGCTCTACGCTTAGTTGCCAAGTCCACCACAGATAAACCAGTCGAGAGCGCAACTGAAGCTGCTGTAGGAGCTATCACTACTCCCCCAATTGAAACGGAAACGGAAACGGAAACGGAAACGGCGACCGAAGCCGTACCAGCAACTGATAGTGAGAACGTGTCCGCGCCGTAGCGGATATAAACTGATCGATAATAATAAACAAGTTGCGAGTAGAAACATCAAGCTATCAGTCGTATGTAGCAGTTTGTGGTAGTGTGTGGAAGGTGGTCGAGTACTTAGAGTAGGCTTGGCGCAATGCTGACTGAATACGAGCAAGGTCGCAACGGCCGTGTCAGGAGCACAGTACATACAACAGGCTGGTTTCATAGGCTGGGCCCCACATAAATTGAGAAACATATTATATGCGAATGTTAAGTAGTAGAGTGCGGGAAGGAGAGATAGCCGTTCAAGTAACACGTATTAATAATAATTCCGGTCAGAAAGACATAGGAGTTGATAACGCTAGAAATGCTGGCTGTAGAAGCTGTACACACAGAAAAGTGACCTATGCAATACTTAGAGGGGTCAGTAATAGAGCGTGAGAAGGAGAGGTCGAGGTACGTATAAGCATAAGCTGCCTGTAGCGGTGGAAACTCAGACCAGATTGGCTGGTTATAACTTATTGAGAGCTATGTAGCCATCCCAGACATTGAGATACATGAAGATTAGATGATCATACAGGTTGCGGAAAGTAGAGGTCAAGATATCGGGTGCCCGAATCGGAGGCGAAGTGCAATGGATAGGACCGGTTCAAAGACCAAACGCTCTCTAAATTCTGGTACAATCAGTTGGCCCATAACAATAGTCGGTAGTGGGGAAGTGATTTGCGCGATGTAAACTCTCAGGTGCGCATGCTTTATCAGGCGATACAACATAGTATGTGCAAGTATGTCAGACATCGTGTCACATTCGTATACCGGTGTGGTATAGAAGAACTAAATATCGTGACACATTCGTATACTGTTGTGGCATGGGAGGATCGTAAACCTTAAGCTAGCGCGTAAACATCAAAAGCTAAGATACTTCTCCATATCTCTTACACTACGAAAGCTGTCACCTGAATTTTGTATTGCCAATGACTTTGATACTAATACAGAGTTGAGCGTCAACTTTGCCTTGGGCCCACGTCCGTGATCGTTTACAGGCGTGCTTAAAAACTAACTTTGACGACTTAGACATTCGTCCCATCTGTTTCAAAGCATACTACCCAAAGCCGTATTCTATATATATATTTATAGATATATACATACACATATACATACATACATATACTAAATAAAATACATAGATATATACACACATACAAATACACAAATACACACACACATATATATATAACAATATACAACAATATGATAATATAATAAAATATAATATGTAATATAGTATAATATAAATATATATAATAACGTAATATAATAATATATAATATAATAATAATAATATAAATATATATATATTAGTAACAATAATCATAATAATAATAATAATAATAATAATAATAATAATAATAATAATAATAATAATAATAATAATAATAATAATAATAATAATATATATATATATATATATAGTTCACTCTACTCCATAAGTCTGCACTTCACCCTGTCTCGCCCAAATTTATTCTACACATAAGAAGTTAAATCTACTCTATCCGGAGTACGAAGGCCGAAACATCTCTCAGTCGCCTGCGCCTACCCAAACTTACTATATACACACTTCGGCACTCCATCCTGCAAAACACAACCAGACCTGTACGACGCATCGCCTTCGTGTGCAATACAGACGTCTTGCTCGGCACAGAGATCAGTAGTGCACCGTGGCCCTCCAGTGCTCATATCCAGCGCACATACCTGACCAGTAGGACACTCCTTCGTAGCACACACCTTCACACACGCTTCGTCCACACAGTGACTACCGAACGCACACTCCTGCTGACCACACGAGTCTGTGTGTACCATCGAGACAACGTCGGGTTGTGTCAGTTCCGGTTTCATCAACGTCTCTGCTGACGGCATCTGGAGCACCGGTTTGGTGGTCGTATTGTCCAGGCCAACGTGTCCAAACTTACTGTATATACACTTGGGCGCCCCGTTCTCCTCAATACAAGCAGTTCGGTACGAGGGGTCCCCTGCATGCGCATTGCACTCAAAGGTATCACATGTTGGGGCTGTGGGAGGGTTGGCGGCCGCGAACTTGCTGTACACACACTTAGCCTCGCCACTCTCCTCAACGCATGTCGATCTGTATGATGTATCTCCCTTATGCTCATCACATACAACACCATCACATACAGACTGTGGGGTATCTTTGGCGCTTCCAAATTTGCTGTATACGCACTCGGCGACTCCGTTCTTCTCAATACATGAAGATCTGTACGAATCATCACCAGCATGCTCATCACATACAACACCATCACATACAGACTGTGGGGTATCTTTGGCGCTTCCAAATTTGCTGTATACGCACAGGGCGACTCCGTTCTTCTCAATACATGAAGATCTGTACGAATCATCACCAGCATGCTCATCACATACAACACCATCACATAAAGACTGTGGGGTATCTTTGGCGCTTCCCAATTTGCTGTATATGCACTCGGCGACTCCGTTCTTCTCAATACATGAAGATCTGTACGAATCATCACCAGCATGCTCATCACATACAACACCATCACATACAGACGACTGTGGGGTATCTTTGGCGCTTCCAAATTTGCTGTATACGCACTCGGCGACTCCGTTCTTCTCAATACATGAAGATCTGTACGAATCATCACCAGCATGCTCACCACAAACAACACCATTACATACAGACTGTGGGGTATCTTTGGCGCTTCCAAATTTGCTGTACACGCACTCGGGCACCCCATTATTCTCAATACATGCGGATCTGTACGAATCATCACCGGCATGCTCATCACAAACAACATCATCACACGAAGGACTCGGGACTGCTTCGGCCGTGTCAAACTTACTGTACACACACTCCGGCACTCCATCATTTTCAACACATGCGGCATGCTCATCACAGACTAAGTCGTCGCATGATACGCTGGGAACGATTTCTGCTCTAGCAAGTTGCTCCACAGAATCACTACTTCTACTACACTTCGGTGTCCCGTT
>LUCW03001710.1:80000-87500 GCA_001586965.3 Sphaeroforma sirkka
CCTGACCGAATGCTTCAGGTACATGCTTGTTTCTGTGTGCCTTTATGGCGCAACGCATGCGTAGTAGGTACAAAGCTCACTAGTAACTGTGTGCTATAACCCCAGCTCAGTAGACTGAGTACAACAATCACAAATGGTGGTGTATATTGTATGAGGATGGCTTATTGAGTTATCTATGAGGAGTCCCTTCTTCATTCGAGGTTTCCTGCTGATGATTGCGATGATACACACATCTGCTGTGTAGCATTGGCGGCCGTGTTTTCATTTTCATTACCTACACACGAACACTTAGCGTGGTATGCACTCTCTGTGTGCGGTTCATTGGGGTGAGTACGGAATGTATTGTATGTAAACGTCCCTCGCTATGCTCATTCGCTTCAATTACTATATCACGCACCTGTGTACTGTACGACCACCACTTACTCAGGAATGGGTCACACATCATCTAAACAACTACTTTTGAAATCGTTTGATTGTTAAGACACTATCACATACTTTGCATCCTTGTGTATGAACGTTTTGTGTACCCGTATGATCTCATGGGTTGTTGAGTATCTATAGCATATAGTAATACCTATCACCTCTCATACTATAAGAATCGACACGTCTGTACACGTATCCTCTCTACCGCATATCGTACCAATCATAGTAAGTTAGGAAACTGCTGTACGGGCTCACAATTACACAAATATATTTTACGCTGCTTACGTGCACACATGTCTAAGCATATATGCCTACTTGTTAATGTATATTGGTGCAGATTCAATTTTTACTTGCGAATTCTAATTCACTCATATGTACGCACACGCACATATTATATATATATATATATATATATATATATATATATATATATATATATATATATATATATATATATATATATATATATATATATATATATATATATATATATATATATATATATATATATATATATATATATACATATATATATATATATATATATATATATATATATATATATATATACATATATATATATATAATAATACACACAATACAATAACACACACACACACACACACACACACACACACACACACACACACACGCACACACATATATATATATATATATATATATATATATATATATATATATATATATTTAAAAAATACATATCTATATATTCATATATACGTTTGTATGGGCTGACAGCTTGATACAAGCTATCCGTACAGCCGGCGTGCCGCCGATGGTACGTCTTGCATCTAACGACGCATCGCAAATAACTAAAGTCCTAGACCATGGAGCTATGGGGGTTATCTGCCCCATGATCAACACAGCCGACGACTGCAAAGGTGAGGTTGGAGTGTGTAAACGGCAGGCGACGCTTGTCTGTTATCTTTATCTAGTTTCTTTTCACTTGCTGGTTGTTGTAGACTACTTTGTACCTATCGACAAGTTCATCTTTTTACGCGTCTGTGACTTTAGTTTGTGTGCCGTTTGATAAATCACTTATAGCTTAATCCTATAACAGTCGACCCCACGTATGTCTCATTCACACGCAAGTATAGCGTCCAAATTTAAGACTCGCGTGTCCGTTCAAAGTTTTGTAGTATGCGACTGCGGGGTTCAATGTCCTTCCTATCATTATCTCGTCGTCGCTTGCTGCATCGATGTCTATGATGTTTGTCACAACGTTCGTACGCAGTTGCCGAAGCGTTCTGCGCGGTAGACACTTAGTCAACGGTTGTTGACGGATAGTAAACACATTGAAAGCACCAACACCTAGCAGCAGAGGGGACCCTGTATCTGTAGTATAACGTATTGATAGCACCATCACCCAGCAGCAGGGAGGATCCTGGATCTGTAGTATATCACACTTGTCCGTGCGAGATGACATTCTTCTGAGTTCCTGCGTAGCGTGTCTATGTACTTCATCCTTCTTAGCTTGGTACTCACTTGGCCCGACCTGTCGCATGGCCATCGGAGTTTGATAGTCCTACGCACGGTAGCTTCAGCGCAAGGTCTGCTCAGACAACCCCAAGGACTGCAGGCCTTACCAGCACTTATAAATTAACTTGATCCGACGAGGCTAGAGGCTTGTTGTTATGCAGTACTTCCCAGGATTCACGCTGTTATTATTTCCCTACCCTACCCTCACCCTCACCCTGACCCTCACCCGGCCAACACCCACATCCACAGCGTTTGTGCAGAGTTGCCACTACCCGCCGCACGGGCACCGAAGTTTCGGGGCTGTTTTGGCCGGACATACAATCCCCAATTACCACAAGACTACGTGCGACAACATTGTAACCATGGCCATGATTGAGACCAAGGAAGGGCTGCAGAATCTGGACGAGATCCTCAAAGTGGACAACTTGGATGGCGTGCTTGTTGGTCCATCAGATTTGGCTATGGCGCTGGGTGTAGATCCGGTATGGTATATGGAGTTTGTATGGAGCTTGTTGTTGTATATTGAGGGGTTGGTTCGAGATGATCTATGTTGGTAGCTGGTGCAGTATATTAACAACTTGGGGAGTATATTTAGTGCCCGTTGTGCCCTTCCCTTTATTTTCTTGCGATGACCTTATGTCGCGGACGCGCTAGCATCTCATCTCCGGAGACCTGAGATTACCTATCATTCATCTTTCTCGAAACTGTTGCTCGGAAGTCCCATGAAACCATTCAATAACAAGCCAATGCTATAGTCGACATCCCAACACCAAGTATTGAAACACCCCAGGTCTACACGTTGTTGTCGCTTGAGCCATAGTGTGGTCAGGTTTTAGGGTTGAGAATGAATCATAGCGCTTTCATGCGTGATGTATGGGCATGTCAGCGCAATTTACTTCCAAGTTAAAGGATACTTGCCCCAGCTAACTCAATCTCGGAGATATCTATATCCCCTGACTGGAAACGAGTATGTGCGCCTGGGCACTCTCAGTATTTGTCCACCCAGCGGGATCATTCATCACCACACAGCACATCATAAACGTGTATGCCAAGGTGTACATAAGCGGAGGTTGTTTTTGCGGCTATGTCTGTGATGCTCCTATGCCTCGAGACTAATCCGTTGTCCTGTCCTTCCTTTTTTTTGGTGCCCATAGGAAGCGAACCCTGAGAACCCGATTGTCCTGGACGCGATGGCGAAAGTAGTGCACAAGACTAGAGCTGCTGGCAAGAGGTATGACCTAGTGTTATCCCCCATTTAACCTTGACCCTACAGTCCAGGTTTCAGGCCCAAGTACATAGTGATACCATACGCAATCTACGTCCAATATAGTGCCACACTGCCACACTACTAGGTCGACATTCTGCAGCTGCACTGAGTGGGCTTTAGCTTTCGCTTCAGCGTCACAATTCACCAGGTTATCAACCGCCCAAGGGGCCTATGCCGTGTGGGGTTTGGTTGTGTGTACCACTGCTTCCCAGCTAACCCGTGTTCGTGTCTTATGGGACAGGTGCGCTGTGTACTGTGGGAATGGCGGATATGGCAGGAACATGGTTGATATGGGCTTTGACTTCGTGGCTCCGGGTGCGGATATAGGCCATCTACTGGAAACACTGAGAGAGCAGGTATGTTTGTGGGTGCAAATGTAGCTCAAATACTGGTACAAGTGTATAAAAATGTGTGCTAGGATGATGTTGTAAGACATTCACTGGTGCTATAAACGGATGGGTATGTTGCGTGTGCAGATACAGACTCCTTCCTTTTTAAAAGGATTTGGTAATGCTTGGGGTATAGATATAGACCACACACTGATGGATATTAAAAATCCAGGAGTGGTTGCATATGTGGATGTATACTTCAACTACATGCATTGTTATAGGAACAGGAGTATTAAAACTCGAACGGGTGTGACGAGCCAATGCTCATACAACGTGAGCATACTCGAAACATCTCGTATAGCTTACAGGACTTTTGAGAAAATAACACTAACTGTCAGATGGGATTACGAGCCTGGGCATCAAGTAGCATTACTTGTCATGTACTTGCATTTAATACGTTAATCAACATGGCAAGCTTCCTTGCGACATTGAAGCGCTGTTGAGTGTGGCCTATACACTGGTGATACGCTGATATCATAAACCAATACTATACATGCGACTCCAACAAGTCCTCAGAGAAATCACTGAGATGAACCCTACCAGCCTCACCAGGCGATCTACATGAGCGCACTTGTATACCTGTGCCATAGTACAATCTCAGGCACCACGCCTTATGCCAACAGAGAACAGCCAAGCCGTATATTTACGCTGAGGGTGTGCGTGGTTACTAGTTTCTGCTTATTCAGTGCTGCACTGTCACTTTTTTATCTGCAGCTGGACGACCTCACACACGGCAGGCAAAACCTGTATCGACTGTAGTGCCCGCAGGCAAAACCTGTATCGACTGTAGTGCCCACAGGCAAAACCTGTATCGACTGTAGTGCCCGCAGGCAAAACCTGTATCGACTGTAGTGCCCGCAGGCGAAACCTGTATCGACTGTAGTGCCCGTAGGCAAAACCTGTATCGACTGTAGTGCCCGTAGGCATGCCGTAAACACGGGGAACATATCCTGAGGCCGATGATTCATGCAAGACTAGGATAGGTTGCAATAAAGACCATCACAGATCTCCACAATCAGAACGCACTCGCGTGGCAAATAGTTAAGTATACCTCGTTAAATGACTACGATATAGCCCCGATATGATATGATATATATATATATATATATATATAGTATGTATTGTTTTGCCTGCGCTCTTTCAGCCTATACGATTAGATCACCGCTGCATTGCGATAGGCAGGCAAGAACAGAAGAACTCGGTGCTTTATATAGTACGATGGTGCGGCTGAATACATCTCTAATTTGGAGCCCATAGTCAATAAGATGAGCATTTCAGGTTGCTTCATTGTTTACATGCGTACAAAGTACAATTGGCATGATAGTAGCTGCAATCACCACGTTCGAATTGTGGCTGTACGCCGAATAGCCCGCGAATACGAGAAACAACACAATAACAGACTATATATATATATATATATATATATATATATATATATATAAATATATAAAATATATTATACACATACATACATACACACACAATACATACGTACATACATACAATTATACACAACATACATATATACATACATACACATACGCATATACACACATATCAACATTATATATATATATATATATATATATATATATATATATATACAATATATATATATAATAATATATATATATGCATATATACATACACATTATTATATACATATGCATATATATATATATATATTATATATATTTTATGCATTATATTATACATACATGGCCATATATTGGCATATAATAATATTATGTAATATTATATATTATTATTATTATATATATACATATTAATAATCAATATAATATATATGTATATATATATTATACATATACATCATATATATGGTTAATATATAATAATAATATATATGGACATGGACATAATCA
Organism: Sphaeroforma sirkka; assembly: GCA_001586965.3. Lineage (NCBI taxonomy): Eukaryota > Ichthyosporea > Ichthyophonida > Sphaeroforma > Sphaeroforma sirkka. The sequence goes on from LUCW03001710.1 coordinate 85,466, forward strand.
TTATACATAATTACATGTATACACAGAAAAAACAGAGAAACGAAATTGAATCATAGAAAACATATGAAAATATATATGTGGATGATGTATGCATACATGTACATATGTGCATGTATTTAATGCATGTGATATGTATATATAATATTATATATATATATTAATAATAATATATATACATATATATATGTATAATAATAATACATATATATCAATAATATCATCATCAACAATATGCGCACATGCATATATATATATATATATATATATATATATATATATATATATATATATATGTACACAACACACATCACACATCACACACACACATACATATACATATATATATATATATATATATATATATATATATATATATATATATATATATATATATATATATATGTATATATATTATGTAACACTTGCTAAAATATATCTTAGGTATTGTGCCCTGTACAGAGCTGATTGTCGATGAGACGGCATCAGCATGTTTGGTTTCAAACCCCAATTCAAACCAAAGTAACTGTTGTACAAAGCCAATCATCAATCCTTATTGTTAATCATCGCACTAAACAAGACGGTTCAAGTCATTTAGCATCTGCATCCATGCATGCACCGTTTTTCATCAGCTTTAATAGCACCTATCGAGTTTTTTTTCATCATTTAACCGTTCTGCAAGTCTCTCTGCCTTGGCGGCCCTGAGATGAAACACCACACGCTCCTCCTTGAACTTCTTGATGAAGTCCTTGATATGCATCTCTCCATCAAGGAACTCATTGGCCATGTCCTGAATAGAATATATGATAAATTATGTACTACAAATGAGCAAACGCTTGGTAAGTGGCACTCGATACTCAGTAGGACTATACTTGTTTGGATACAATACAGTACAGAATATAACAAACGCTGGACACGAGGAAGGAACATTGACAATGCAATGATAGATATATAAGCAGACGCAAACACATATATCGACTAAAAAGCACACACGCTCACGCGCACACGAAGATCGACTCACACATATATTTATAGATATTTATGAAGTATATCAGAAGTATATACATACAAACATTCATAATGAATGTATCAAAAAAATATACATACATATTATATATATATATATATATATATATATATATATATATATATATATATATATATATATATATATATATATACATATACATTAAACAAATATAAATATACATACATACATACATCCATACAAATATACACACATACATACATGCACGCAAGTATACACACACACACAGAGAGAGAGAGAGAGAGAGAGAGAGAGAGACACACAGAACACAAACACACACACACACACATCAATATATATATATATATATATATATATATCAATATTTTTTGTTAAACATATCAATTTATATATATATATATATATATATATATATATATATATGTAATTATGATTATATAATATTGTATATTTTAATAGACATGTAAATAAAAATACGTATACTATAAAATTGCTAGTAGCACAACACACACCTCGGTTTCCTCATCCTTTTTGGCAGCTGAAGCCCGCAACTGCTCCAGAATGGTGTTGGGATCATATTTCTGTTTTGTGATAACAAATAATGTGTTTTATGTGATAAGTCAGTATGTAGAGTGTGACAAGTTTTTGCGCAAAAAGAACTGTTGGTTACAATACATTCGGGTGTTCCTGGATGTCGATTTTTTTCGTGTAAGGCACAGACCATTAAAAACCCTCCCTTTAATACGTTGGTAATATCCGTATGTAGTATCCACAAAGAACACCCTCCTTACCTTGTTAAGGTCATTGAGTTCTTTAGCCGCAGCGTCGTACTGGGCTTTTGCCTCCGCAAGCTCGGCCCGTTTCACTTCTAACGCTTCTCTCCTGGATTCTAATTCGGGTTGTTTCGCTAAATTTTTTTCTGTGAGCGCCAGAATTGCACATATGCGTGAATAAGCTTTTGAAGTAGACTGACAATATACGCGTACGTATCGGCTTTCTAAACATATGTGACATCGAGTCTTGGTGTTG
>LUCW03001710.1:95000-110000 GCA_001586965.3 Sphaeroforma sirkka
ACGCACAAGCATTATGCCAGGCTACAGTCAAGCAAGGGTTTATGCTGACGCTAACGTCAACCGCCCTGAAGAATATTGGAACTACGAGGATGTCTCAATTGATTGGGGAACACCAGAAAAATACGAAATTGTGCGCAAAATAGGAAGGGGAAAGTATTCTGAAGTGTTTCAAGGTGTTAATGTTGTTGATAACGATTCGCTGTGCGTCATAAAGATCCTTAAACCGGTTAAGAAGAAAAAGATCACACGAGAAGTGCTGATCCTACGGAACTTGATGGGCGGCAAGAATATAATCAATTTGCTAGACACAGTGAAAGATCCCCAGGTATGCTATCTTTCCACGTACATGAACTATTTAATTCTATATATATACATACTTATATACTTCTATATATATATATATATATATATATATATATATATATATATATATATATATATATATATATATATATATATATATATATATATATATATATATATATACATATATATGCATATATATTTAAATATATACATACATATTTATGTAATACATATGTATATGCAGTATGTATATATATTTAATATATATATATATATATATATATATATATATATATATTATATGTATATATTAATATATATATATATATACATATTGTATATATATATATATATAAAACATGTCCATAAGCATATGTATGTATCATAATACATAATATGTGTATATATTGTATGTATATCGATATAGCATGCATATGTAAATATGCATGCACAAATAATAATAATACATATACACATATATATAATTTATATGTATGTATGTATGATATATATATATATATTATATATATGTATGTATATATGCATATATATATATATATATATATATATATATATATATATATATATATATATATATATATATATATATATATATATACATACATACATACATGCATGTACGTCATGCGTCGCCATTTTATGTTGATTTAAACCGTCTGATATCCTCATTTATGTGATGGATATATATATATATATATATAGTACCATGTTCACATTTTGGATTTGTTTGTTACTTTCGCAGCGGATGTGCTATTATATATATATATAAATATTTATACATATCTATGAGCGCATGTATATACATGTACATATGCATGCGTACTTATTTATATGTAAATGCATGTATATTCATATGTTTGTGTGTGTGTTGTATATATATATATATATACGTTTGTTTTGATTCATGCGTATACACTTCTATTATTTGTGGATCACATATAATAAATTTGTTTGTGTGAATCGTTCGTTTTTAGTCTCCTATCAATAAACCTACACTGAATGGACACATAAACTTGTAAGTATTTCTATTCGAAATTTCTGCGATAGTTTATGACTTATGGAAACCTTATCAGATTGGTAGTTGCATTTTTATATAAATACCACTTATGTACCACAGTTTTTATTATTACCTAATTTTATCCCCACTCTTCCCTGCCTTATATTTTGAAACTTTGCAGTCGGGAACACCGTCGTTAGTATTTGAATACATCAACAATGTTGATTTCAAGGTACTCTACCCCACATTCACGGACTTCGACAACCGATACTACATCTTCGAGTTACTCAAGGCATTGGACTACTGCCACTCGATGGGAATCATGCACAGAGATGTCAAGCCACACAATATCATGATTGATCATGAAAAGAAAATGGTACGTTCGTTTGACATGTCGTGCTGTACAACGTTGACATAGTTCATTGCAAGAATGGAATGAATATGCTTAGTTTTGTTCAAGACAACTATTCGTCAACAGGGGGTTGGGGACATCTTGAGCTACCGATATGCGAGTATTTGAACGACGAATAGTATAGTGAGAAAGCTTATACTGGGTTGTTTAGCATATAGTTATCAACATACCACCACTAAATAGTTTGGTATATTATCTTGTTTGCTCGGTTTGAAGTATTATGCTTCTCACTTCAGTTTCTAGACATACAGTAGTTTTATCTTGATGTTCATATAAACCACTATATCATATCATTTAAGACACAACTAGATGTAAGCATATATATATATATACATATTTAGTGATACATGATCATTTGTATAAATATACATTGTATTGCGTATCTTGAGTTGCTGAATTTTTTTTTGTTCTCAATTGTTCGCGACTGTTCATTGACTTCTCTGTTGATCGTGGTTTATACTTTAGTTCACATATACGACTTTAGCCGTGATAGGTGTTTGTATGACTCAAAATTGATGCTGACGGTTTTCTGTGTGGACGTTTACAAAATCTAAAACAAGTTCAAGTTGAGCTTAATTGTTTTGTCATCTCGAAACTCTCTCTTGCCCGTCTATTCTCCTCCAATCGCACATCTTTGTATGTCTATATGATTGTATCTGGCTAAGCTAATAAACATATCATCCGCTCCATACTAAACTTCTAAAACTTATATTCATGGAATTGCATATGTATATATTACAATGCTGAATTCAAACGCAACGGTTTTTAATACTGAAAAGTATATATATATATATATATATATAAGAACATATCAATGTAATAGTATAATATCGCTAAAACAAATATCATCTTTCACACAAGTATCATTTTAGTGCTTCACCATACCCCTGCAGTCGAGATTTATTTTTATATATGTAAATAGATCTGAGATCGCGTGCGTAGGTATTTATAAACTTGCCTCAATGCCTTTTTTAGCTGTGGCTTTTCTTTACCATCCATATGGAGACTTGAACGTGTATTTTCCATATCGAATCCCAACCTTTCCTCATCATAGTGCACCATCTTTATTACTATATATGTATATATGTGCATCTATTTATCTATATATATATATATGTAGATATATATATCTCTTTATCTTTATCTTTATATATATATGTATATGTCTTTATATATATATATAATTGTATGTTTGTGTTTGTGTTTGTGTTTGTGTATCTGATATTGCTGCTTAGGACATTAATATTCCTTTTATTCTAAATTATACTCGTGCAGTTGCGCCTGATCGATTGGGGTCTTGCAGAGTTTTACCATCCACATAAAGAATACAACGTGCGCGTCGCGTCAAGGTACTACAAGGGTCCGGAACTGCTTGTGGATCTGCAAGAATACGACTACTCGCTCGACATGTGGAGTCTGGGCTGCATGTTTGCTGGAATGGTATGTCTGTTCTTTTATGAAGTCTTTATATGTGGATATAGATGGTTCGAGATAGATGTATATTTATTTGTACGTGTATTCATTTTATCATCTGGATATGGATGTATGAAGTTTAGGATGTGCAGTTATATATTCGTACGAGGTTTTTCTTGGGTTCATTGTACTATACAGTATAGCTATTATGATATGTTATCGGCATGTGTCACGTAGGCTTGTACTCATTGCCGTGTAGGCTGTCGACACCAGTTTTATATCTCGTGTTTATATTATATAAATACAAGTATATGTAGTTAAATACACGTATATATATATACGTCATTCATATATTACACATGCATATGTGTATGTATCTGTATGTGCGTATGTACGTATGTGTATATATATATTCAGCTCATTGTACATTCTAATTTTAGTCACGGCAGAGAACCTATTTTTTATTGGATAGTTGTATGTGTTCGTTTCGTGGCATCAATCATTTACTGAGATATTTAAATTTGGTCGTATTGTATTCAGATTTTCAAGAAGGATCCATTCTTCCACGGCCACGATAACTACGATCAGTTGGTAAAAATTGCCAGGGTGCTTGGGACGGAAGACTTATACGCCTATCTAGATAAATATAACCTGGAGCTGGACAGTTATTTCGACTGCATACTGCAAAAGTATGTACAAGGGCGTTAAACATCGAGGAACGAGACCATATGTGTGTGTCTACTGTTGATTTCTTGTGTGCTCTGTAGCTCATACGCCTACTTAGATGAATGTAAACCGGTGCTGGCCTGCTTCTTCGACTGCTTATTGCTAAAATGTGTATTCTCATGTGAATCTTATTAGAACTAACATGTTACGCGACCATATATATGTGTTTAGGTTCTTTTCTTGTGTGTTCCGTGGCTTTTATGCCTACCCCGTTGAATATAATTTAGCGCTGGTCTGTCTCTTCGACTGCATATTGCAAATTTTGAAGAAAGACACGAACAGAAGTTGAATTGTATAACACATTATATTCATGTGTTGTTATATGTTGCACATGGAATATGTGCACTCCGATGAGTTTTGGCGGTATTTTATTAAACAGATATTTTTGGCGGTTGCTCGTTTGTTTTTGAAACCATAATTCGATGAGTATCCCGTTGTGCCGTCTTTAGGGACGTTTGCGTGTGTATATGTTTTTCGTTTGCAAACAGCGCGTATATCCATGTGCGTGTATAGTACGGATTACGTGCAAATTACCTTAGCTCTTGATACAAGAATTTTTATGTGTCTCCTCGTAATTGTGAGTGTATATGTATGTGTGTATTTATGTATATAGGACTAGCAGTATACTTGTCTATATTTTTTAGAATCGACTGGCAACATTTGTTATGTCTGTATGTATGTATGTATTTAGACATCTGTTTATTTATTTATTTATTCATCTATTCATTTATGTATATATATATATATATATATGTGTGTGTATGTGTATGTATAAGTGTGCATTTTGAATGGGTATGTGTGTGTATGTATTTTGTATGTTTCCGATACTACTGTGGTATTCACGTCGCTTTGTAGTGTCAAGTTATCGTAATGTCCCCTCCCCCCCCCCCCAAAAAAAACCCCCATAAGGCGTATTTGTGTGCTTCGGCATCGCAGCAAGTATATTTGTATTATGATTGAAAGCATGTATGGGAATTATGAATTACTGTTTTTGTTGCATGTATATAATTTATTTATGCATTTATTTGTTTCTTTGTCCGTTTATTTATTTGTCTATACCTTAAAAATGTACATCGAGAAAATGGTATATATACCTTCCTTTATATTTTAATATCCCACTACTTATTGAAAATACACCATAGCAGAGTCGTGCGCTTTACTGCAGTTTTTTAATGAATAATGTCAGAAATATTAGACTTGGATTACCACTGTACCGTTAAGCGGGGGAATACAATTCTTCGTACTATATACAGCTTTTGTATGATACGTTTGCATTGTCCCAGTATTGTGCGGCCAACAGTTAATTTTCCTTCCCATATTGGTGTGTCATTTCCGTGCAAGTATAATAGTAAGTGCATATGCAAAGGCCGACTATGCAAAGAGTTTTTATTCACATCGTTATGTCCTTTCAATTCACATTGACAACCCAGACACTCGAAGAAAGACTGGTGGAGATTCACGAATGCAGAAAACCAGCATTTCACGTCACCGGAAGCGTTAGATTTTCTTAACGGTCTACTCAGATACGATCACATGGAACGATTTACCGCAAAGGAAGCCATGAACCACCCTCTGTTCGGTATGTGGAAATGTCCTATGCACATGTGTATTGTGTGTTTGATGTATGTTCGTTCAAGTGGTCATGTATTCTGTTTATTTTTTTTGTTTTAATCTAGCTGAAATGTGTATTTCCCTGTACGAAAACTCACATTCACCGATACTATTTTAAACATGTGTGTGTTTTATATACATTTGGTAGTTGTGATATGTGTAGTATAGTTTCTATGGTGTTGCTAGAATGATAGAGTGTAACCACTGCAATACATGGACCTGTGACACGACCGCTCGTTCGTCTTTGACTAGCGTGTAGTGCGTAATGTGAACGTGCTGTCATGATATAGAGTTATCTTGAAATTTAATACTGCTATGAAAAAAATATGATATTGCTGCGAAAGCCCTTGAGCGTTTGTACCGTGTCTGTAGAGTATTTGTATGCTGATTGCGTGAGCTTTGTGTTTTCGTCAAATGATTTTTGCACGGTGTGTACCTTTTTATATATATGAGAAGTGATGTCAATGAGAGACGACAGCTTGCTATGGAATGAAACGGTTAGATATATGTACCACCGCAACATCACATCACTCATGTTTTGAATAGTCATATCTTCGAACTGTATATTAAGTTTATTATTATTTTATCTTGCCTTTAATATACAGTTAGTAAATCGCCAATGCTTTACGAATTTGTTCGTCTAAAACACGGGGCCTATATCCTACTGTATTTCAATCGTGTCTGAACCACACTAGCCAGTTGTTGTAACATTCTAAGCATACAGATCCTTCGCAATACCTTACAACGTAGTTTTGAGTGAGAACTTATCGATTTGTTTCTCGTTCCTTTCATACAGACGTTGTCAAAGCGGCGGCAAAAAAGAGTTGATTAGAGGTAGGAGTCGATTAGCATCTTAGGGGCCCTCCCTGGTTATACATAGTCGTACGCGTGTGATACAGACCGCCCACTCACTTGCATTGCTTGATTATGGGTATTCAGATATGACCCTCCCGGCGTACGTTGGAGTGTTGGTTATGTACTATGATATGTACGGCACAAGACAAATAAACAACTGCTTCCCTCCACTTGTTATCGTACATTCGGTGTTCAGGAATGTGTGTGAGAAGGATGACCCCAATCAATACGCATATAGCTTGCGAATTTATATCTATCCTTCACGTCTGGTTTACTTGTTTTACTACCTGGACCTGTGTCCGTTGTATGTATGTATGGATTCTATCGTCAGCTGTAGGAATGTATATACACTCGTGAACAAATTACAAGTAGGTATGTTTGTATTTACACCAGGAGCATTTAATTTGCGTGTGATGCCCTGCACGTGTAGACACTGTATTTTGTTCAGCTCTCGAGAGTGCTTAACTTGAACCGCAGGAAGAAGCGAGACCGTCGACAATCGATTGATCCGAGAAGATTGGTATATCACGAAACATTAGATTGGTTTGTGTGCTTGCCAGATGTATTATCGGTTTTCACCACTTTTGTCATCAAAACTAGAACAAATGCCCAATGTTCTGTATTGTCAGATGTAACGAGTCAAACGCACATACATGAGCGTATGCAATTATTAAAGTATGTGAAGGCATAATTATCTTATGTAATACAACTTTACAGCACTTCTACACGTTGCATCTCGTGCCAGGAAGTGCTTTCGTTTATTCATCGTATCTTTTTTAATTAGTTATGTCTTTGTTGGTTATTGTTTTACTTATTAATTAGGTATGCCTATATCAATTAGCTATGCATATATCATTTAGTTAATTGTCTTTATTTATACCTGTTAGTTTTGTCTTTCTTATTAAGGTATACGTTTAATAATTAGCTATGCGTACATTATGTCTTTTGAAATAGTTATGCCTTTGTTAGTCAATTTTGCCTTTGTTGATTTGGTATGCCTATATTAATTAGCTCTGCATATGTCATTAATTCGCTGTCTTTATTTATTAGTTAAGCTTTTGTTAGTTAGTCTTGTCTTTGTTAATTAGGTATGCCTTTATTGATCAGCTAGTGTATATCATTAAAGGTTTGTTTAGACTGTGACCACCAAGTCTGACTTTGCTGACGCATAAGTCTGACGCATTTTGCTTACGACTAAAAATTGCGACCACTAAGTCTGACGCTTAACTTTGCGATTGTTAAGTCTGACGCCCAACTGACGCTTAACTTTGCGATTGTTAAGTCTGACGCCCAACTGACGCGTAACCTTGTGTTTCTAGGGTTTATAGAATGTATATAGATAAATACATATATACATATAAACATACATTCATACACACATATAGTCGTATATACATATACATATATATATATGTATATATGTATATATGTATATATATATATATATATATGTATATATGTATATATATATATATATATATATATATATATATATATATATATATATATATATATATATATATATATATATATATATATATGCATATATATATACATATATATATGTAATATATATATATATATATGTATATATATATATATATATATATATATATATATATATGTATATTATATGTACATGTTTATATGTTTATTTATATATATATATATATATATATATATATATATATATATATATATATATATATATATATATATATATATATATATATATATATATATATGTCTATATGTATATGTGTATGTATATATTTATATGTTTATTCATATGTACATGTGTAAATAAATTTGTATGTATTTAAATACTAAAAAAATAATACCACTACATACAGCGAGAAGAGAATTTGTGCTAAAAAAAACCCATTCTCTTAGAAAATCACACATATCTACACTGCGCCATTCGTGTTGTGCAGATTTCGAAAATAAAATGATAAACTAACTTTTGTGAGTCCAGTGGATGGGAGGCAAGATTGAGCGTCAGACTTAAGCGTCAGTATTAGCGGCCGCATGCGTAAGCGTCAGACTGAGTGGTTGCAAAATTAAAGTCAGACTTACTGGTCGCAGTCGTAACCATCCTCACATTATAGATTTGTTATGGCTTACTAATTAGTTATGCTTTTCTTGATTAGTTTTGTCTTTATCGATTAAAGATACGTTTAATAGTTAGCTATGCGTATACCATGACTTTTAATGTGTTAATTTTGTCGCTGTTGATTAGGTATGCCTCTATTAATTAGCTATGCATAAATCATTAATTAGTTGCCCTCATTTATTTGTTATGCCATTGTTAATTAGACTTGTCTTTGTTAATTAGGTATGTCTTTATTGATTAGTTATACGTATATTATTAATTGGTTGTCTATATTAATTAGTTGTCTTTTCATTGACCAGTTCTGCCTTTATTATTTAGTTTTGCCCATATTTAATCATGTTATAACTTATAAATGCCTTGATTAATTAGTTGTGCTTTTATACGCTTATAACTAATTAACGCTTTCATTGATCAATTCTGTCTTTATTAATTAGTTCAGCTTATTATTATTTCCTGCCTTTATCAGTATATTTAGTTCCTTTCTTATATATATTATGCCTTTATTGATTAGTTATGTTTTTATTAATTAGTTGTGCCTTTATTATTCATGCCTTGATTTGTTACTTATGCCCTTACCAATTAGTTGTACCTTTACTACTTAGTTTGTATTTCTCAGTTATACGCTTTTCATAAATTAACGCTTTTATTGATCAATTCTGCCTTTATTAGTTAGTTCTGCCTACGTATAGTTCCTGCCTTTACTAATACATTCAGTTCATTTTTATATATATTTATGCCTTTATTGATTAGTTATGTTTTTATTGACTAGTTCCGCTTATTTTATTCATGCCTTGATTTGTTACTTATGCTTTTACTGATTAGTTATACCTTTACTACCTAGTTTGTATGTCTTACTTGTCAGGTATAGTTGTCTGATTGGATACCAATAGCACAGTCTTCCGCCACATTAGTGTTGAGATCATCCAGATAACTGAATATCTCAACCCACAATAGTTTATCCACTAGCTTGTCCCACACCTGAGGAGAGTCGAATAACATTGATGAATCGATTCAGTATACTGTTAGTGAGGTACATGGAAATCGGTAGGTTGATCAGTGTATATATCTACAGCGTACATAGCATTGATGAGTCGATTCAGTATACGTGCCTATAACTGACTTGTTAGTGAGGTACATAACTTTTGTTGGGCAAATTCATTATACGTGCCAACAACCAACTGGTGTACTTGCAGTTCACTGAAAACTCTTTCTGTGTATTGCTGTACGCAGGTCTATCCTGTATTGGTGTTCTGACAGCGTGCAGAGACCCTCTGTATAGGTGAACAGAGTCCGTCGTTGTCTAACCAACTCTCCATACCTTCATAAACCAGGCAGCGTATTGCTGTACAGCTTACCATCTCACAGATGAATACAACACCACACTGCTGCCGACTGATAGCCACAAGCGCTGTATATCACAGCGTGAGTATACAAGAAATACAGCCCCGTAGACTGTGTAGATACGTAGCAGTGTCTGTGACCTTAGGCCCACATGGTGTAACATACCTTATGACCAAACACCCTATCTTGCTAAAATATTCCTTCGTTATATACATCGTAATATACAAACCTCACAGAATACAAGTTTATATATATATATATATAGCTGTATCTGTCTGTATCTGTATCTGTATCTGTAATCTGTATCTATATCTATATATATATATATTTATATCTATATCTATATCTGTATATATATATATATATATATATATATATATATATATATATATATATATATATATATATATATATATATATATATATATATATATACATATATATATATATATATATATATATATATATATATATATATATATATATATATATATATATATATATATATATATATATATATATATATATATATATATATATATATATATATATATATATATATATATATATTCATTGAATACTCCACTTTGCATACCTTTTGGAATATACTGGCGAAGATGGAGGTCGGTGCAGAGGCATCAAATGCAAAGGTCAAGACCATCGGAGTCGAACCAGATTCTACGCATACCTGTTTTTGGAAAGAAAACAGCGTCAGAGTCGTTTAGATGGAAAGGGTCAGCATACATGTTAAGCATGTGCAACAACAGTACTTTGGTACTAGACAATCAAATTAAAGGGCGTCAGTATTCTAATAGAAAGCGCCCTTGATCCTTGCAAAACCTCCACACCAGTATATATTAACATCCCCTGTAATTGACATAAATCTATATAAACATATTCGCGAAATACAGACAGGGTTGGACACTAGCGGCACCAGCAATTTCCTGTACGTATGTGCATATACGCATATTCTCCAAGATGCTTGCACACATGTATGAATTCACCCCTACCCCGCAAACCAAATGGTGGCAGAGTATACCTTCGGCACACGTCAGAGCCACATGGACATGACTACATTTCATGATACTAGTACAACGCATCTCAAGATAAAACCATACCAATCCCTACACACACACACGCACACGAATACCTTATTGCGCAGACTTTGCGAAGGTGCATCACCCCGTGCGCGTACGTAATCCGATCCACTCATGCCTGTTCCATGTGACTGCACCTCAGTCCCACAACCTGCACGCGTCCCTCCCACAGCCACACGCTGCACACTCTGTGTCGTATCGTCACATAGGCTAACCCTTGTTTTCGTTGCGAAATCTGAAGACTTACCTGCGGCCGTGTGTATGTGTGTGCCTGAGTTCGGTCTATCTCCTACCGCCGCCACTCCTTGCCCCTCAGAACTCACACCAGTACCAGCTCCCGAGACTTTCTTGTCGCTGGTGGAGTTGGTGCCAGCGTTTAAATCTCCCTTCTTGCCCGTTGTGCTACCTGGTCTTGGGTCTGTAGGGCTCGCGCCTGTGTCTGTAGTGGCGCTAGGCTGTCTTGCAGTGTTGGTCTTAGTGTGCTCAGCTAGGCTCTCTCGTGATGATGTGCTCGACAACTGCGTCCCATTTCCGGAGTGCGCTGTGACAGGTAATTGACACCAAATAATATTTTCAATAAAACAGCATATGTTAATAATCAAATAGTCAATTGTGTTCTCAAGTGTGATCACACACACACACACACACACACACACACACACACACATACGTATATATATATATATATAACTATATAACTGTATAGTTATACATACCTGAAGCATTGATGCCCGCACGCGATCGCATTGCCGCCTGACTGGATCGCCGCCTCTCGCGTTGTGCAGCCAATGCCTCGGCCTTCACTCTATCCATCTCCGCTTGTTCTTCGTACTTTTGCTTCTCCTTGGCCATCGCCGCTGCATAGTACACAAGTTTTAATGAGATTGGATACTCTCCATTGTAATCTCGGCTATTTATATTAACGAACGAATGGTGCGTACCCACACGTGCAATAACTTGTTCCTCATACCGTCGCTGCTCTTGAACCATGGCAGCCACATTGCCAAGTGGCAGTCAATATGTATTGGATCACTACTTAAAGTATTCACTATGAATGCATGAAAGAAATGACGTTATTTTTGATCTACCATGTGCAGTAAAGCAACGTACCGATGACTTCCGCCTCTGTCTGTATTGTGAGATTCAGCACAAAGCTTTTCTGCAGCTCTGCGAACAAGCCGTCGATGTCTACAATAAAGCTGGCCAGTGTGGAGGCCCAGGTTGGGAACATTTTAAGAAGGCGTATATTGACACCTGTGGATATACGCGTGTCAGATGGGTGTGCACAGAGGTGTGGGTTGAGTTGGGTTGGTATGTGTTTTCTGAGGTTGCTGTAGAGCCCTAGGAAGGATCAGGTATGAAGATGTTTGGTGTAGGAACTGTATACACATTTGTTTGCATGTACAGGGGTGTATGACAATTTACATAAACATGTGTAGTGTGGAAGGTATAATGTACTATATAATAGGGCTTAGATAGCCTAACATATTCATACATACCCGATCGACCTGTCACAAGTATCACATATTCATATATACTCAGCCCACCTGTCTAAACTATAACACTGAGTAGACATATAACTCCACAAATTAATATATACCCACCCCAGCTGTCTAAACTATAACATTAGGTACAAGGCCTGTATTACTTCACATATACATGTGCACCCAACCCGCCTATCACAAGTACAACAGCAAGTACTAGGCTTAGATAGCAACACAAATGTATATATACCCAAATCAGCTGTCTAAAACTATAACAGTAAGTACAAGGCTTATATTACTTCACATTTACATGTGCACCCAACCCGCCTATCACAAATATGATACACTAAGGGCGAGTATGAGACATAATGATTGCACTATTCAAACAACCCCAAAATACGTATGTGTACCCAACTCACCTGTCATATTCCTATATCCACAGGTGAGCCTCAACGCCACCGTTGGCAGATGGAAATCGAGACCAAGCAAAGCAGCATTGATATCCGCAAGCAAAAACAAGTCCGGCGCAGCATGCAAATCATGGTTGTGATAGCGGTAGCTAAGAGAGAAATGTAGTATCGTAAACATTACAAGTATACCAGATTCAGTATATAAACTCCAGAAGCATTAGACGGGATCCGATAGGTTGTGCCTGTCGGCAGGTGGATGGAACGCCATACAAGGTGAAGTACGCCGAATACAGCACGTATATGCTGGTGTATGCATCCACCATTTCAAGTCGGAATATACATATCCCAGTGACCATGTTGTTGGGGTGCACATATCCAGGGGTCCAGACAATGATCGAATTAATAAGATGAAGTGGTGATTGGCTTAGCAGCAGCTTTGGGCTGATGCACGCAATACTATATATGTATGCGACGACGCCAGCAACTAAAACGGTATAAATAAGACTGTAACAAAGTGGAGATCGTAGTTGGGATATGAGTAGGGTTGATAAATGCAGCTACATTTGTGGTCAACTACGATGAATGTTAAACTGGACGATGGGACCGTGATCGAAGTCGCGGTGGCTGTGCACGGGTGCAAGAATGCCATACAAAACGATCTACCAGTGTATACACCAGAGCTACCCATCTTACGAGGCTTCCGGGTATATATATATATATATATATATATATATATATATCTTATGCGTTCTCCTACACCTATGTAGAAGTGTTTTCTAGGCATGACGAATAGCACGCTAGTAAGCAATAGTATTCACTTCTGCTTCAAGAGGTGCGCCAACCTCATGCACAAACAGTGTGGAACCAAGAGTTGTCTGCTAGGTATAATCGAGTATATAGGCAAGTAATACTCCCTTACTAATACGGAATGGCCTGTGTTTCCAAGTATAAGCTATCCTCACACTAGTAGGCCCAGACCTACTCTCCAGCATTGTCAAGCGGTGCGCCAACCTCATCTATACACAGCGTGAAAGCAAGTATTATTCTATGCACTTGAAACGCTCCCGGGTAGATACAACTATATATACACTTAATTGATGAGTATGAGACCATATTTGATAAAGCATGCCTGATAGCACTGCGGTGAAATGCTTCAATAAGTCATAGATATCCTGTCTGACAGTCCTTTCGGGTACAAATTCGTTTACACACTCCCTTTAGCCTAGTTGAGCGGTGCGCAAAGTATATCCACACGCGGCGCAAGGTGCCACCGGTACTCCGCCTGACGGTTCATTGCGCACAATTACAAACACACATTCCTACAGATACTCACATACCCGCCAGCCTTGTTGAGCACACATTCCTACAGATACCTACATACCCTCCAGCCTTGTTGAGTGGCGCTCCCACCGTATCCACACACGGCGAAAGGCCCCCATTGGTGGACCAGAGCAGCTTCCCACCTTTTTTAAAGGCCTTCAGCGTGACTGTCTGAGAGTCGGTATTGAACTCAAAGTGTAGCAGTGTGTGCGCACCTGGGCCGCGCAGAACACCGTCGTTTAAGTTGGCTTTCTTGATACCCTAGGGGTTTAAAAATACATACATATATATGTGTATTTCAATTGCTTTCACTCAGCTATCAGTGAAACATAAGAGGTACTTTCAATCGTCTGCTTGTGATATATAAAATCAATGTCGTAAACGTGTGCTGATCGATCCTATGTTCTTTGTATGATAAAATGGTCACTACCCTGTGTTCGCCGAGGACTTTCACGAGAGGCAACACACAGAAGTAATCCGGGCTGAATGTATGTACATACCAAATATATAGGTTGATATAGCTACGAAGAAAGTATACGTGATTCTTCGACTATGAATTTTCGTACCCTTGTATACTACCTGGATGTTTCAACAATTACAACAATTCAACCAACCTATCTTCAGTGACATGGCTATAGCATACAGAACATGAAACACATGGGAGCGATAGTTTCGCACATGTCCCAACATCCGCATACACTCATGAACTAATACATTCGTTCTCCCCCAACCTGGATACGTGGATCAAATCGGTTAAGATAGAGTCTTGGTGAGATACGTAGATTACATTAGATAAGATAGAGGCTTAGTGAAGCATGCAGCTCATTTATACAGGCCCATCTACCTACCTGTCAATCCATGGCTGACTTGACTACATTTTGACACTCCCACTAT
>LUCW03001710.1:115000-132500 GCA_001586965.3 Sphaeroforma sirkka
GATTGTATTCCATGCTTTATATACATATATGTGACCGTGCACGCAACACAGACGATTTGATGAACATTCCGCACATTATTTTCAATTCGGAACCTGAATATACATATATATATATTACATACATATATATATATATATATATATTATATTATATATATATATACTATGCGTGTATATACATCCATACATATGTGCATACACATATTATTACATACATATATATACATATATATTATGCATATGTACATACATACATAAATGCATGCATGCACACATGCATATTATGTATATGTATATATATATATATATTATTATATATATATATATATATATGTATATATGGTATAATATATATATACATATTATATGGTTACATATACATATGTTATCATGCATGCAGAAACGCAGATGGATGATAGATATGGACAAGATATGACAGACAGATAGATATATAGATATATATATATATATACATAATATTATATATACATATGTATATGTATATACATATATATTATATATACATATTATCATATTATTAATATATATTATTATTATATATACATATTATTACATACGTATATTATACATACATATATGAGATTCACATCAATCACAATGTTTTATTATTACGCACATATATGTATAGATATATTATGCAATGCACAACATTACATTATTGATATTGATGATGATACACATACATGCATTGATGTGATGTGTGTGCGTGTGCACGTGTGTGCGTGTGTTTTATATATATATATATATATATTAATACAAACGACGCGCTCGACACAGTTCAAATACAACAAACAAACAAACATCAATCAACACACAAACACACCAATAACACAACAGATAAGATATATATATATGTATATATATACATATATGCATACATATACATACATATTATTATGTGTGTGTGTGTGCATATATATTACATATTATAAATAAATATGCGTGCATGTGTGTGTTGTGTGTGTGTGTGTGTGTATATGTGCGTGTGTGTTTGTATCCATATATATAAACATATATATATATATATATATATATATATATATATATATATATATATATATATATATATATATATATATATATATATATATATATATATATATATATATATATATACAATGAGTACATGATTGATTGTATATATATATACTAGGACGTTATGATACGTATATTAATATGAGGATAATATTATGTAGTAAACTCATTCATATATACATTTTACAGGTCAGATACCTTCTTCGTCTGACTCATCTATGTCAGATATCTGGTCAATGATGGTTTTTGAAGACACCGTAGTATCAAGTGCAAACGTTTCATTCGAGGTTGCAGACGCTCTCTGAGTCATCACAAAATTTGACATGGTCAGTTTCGGTTGAAAACTCATCTTTGCTAATAATCAGCAGCCCACTCTCAGTCACCATGACAGAGATGACAATAGGCAGACTGAATGGCCGAAAACTGTGATTCACATCACATGCAACGAATCGGTAGGTTTCAGAAGTAGTATGTGTCGATGGTTATAATATTGAATATTGGTTTGTATGGCACCCAATTTCTCTATCCAACTTGACGTATTTGCCTGTTGGATGCTTTTATTTGTTTGAAAACTTCAAAACTAGCCTTTGAAAATGGAATAAAAAACTAAATATTTCCTGATTTGGGAATTTTATTTTATTTTGCTCGAGATTGTACTGACTCTTTACGAGTCTCGACTCTCGAGACGTCGAGATGCTCCCAATCTCAATTTCTTATATAAATACACATCAGGTGGTATCAACGCAATTCATCCATCAGCGATTTAGAATTGTAGGGCGAATCTCCGACAAAGCCTGGGAGGCTGTGAAGCACTTCTACAACTAAGCAATAAGCACATATCATGTGTATTTATTTATGCGAGGGGGTGAATACACATTTTAAAATATGATATCGGGCGGGTTGTGCTCTTCTTGTGTGTTCGAGTCCAAAGTAGAAATTATAGCGACAGCAGCATCTTGGTCAAAGAATACAAAACAACAATTGCTCGAATTCTCAGGGCCAATTTAAGGATAAAAAATGTGTTAACTAGTTTGTGATTCTGACAAGATTTTAAGAAATTCGCATAACTTCCCACTTCATTCGCTCCAGTATTACATAACTTATACGACAACCAATTTTATTCCCGGTTGTGCAAGCATAGCGGTAAGTTTGTAAATAAATATTTACGTAGTCTCAGAACATGCGAGTTGTTGCGTACGAATTGCCTATATATCTCGGACTTGATTTTTTTGTATCGTGATTATTTTTTTTATTTTTTAAAAATTGGTTGTGAGTAGTGACCTACAGGCTACAGCTGATGACAGGTCTTCCTGTTGTTTGGTGACTTTTCTAACCCTGTGGACCCTGGGGTTCCCACTTTATTATATTTTTAACGATAAATTTCCTTCTAATAAAACAACCCGTTGTGCATAGCGCATTGATCAAGTACAGCGTGACCAATATGCTAATGTTTTAAATTCCTTTAAAAAGCGGGGATGTCCAGGAACTTGGAACTTTGTATTATTTGGTCAACAAAACTGCTCTTTGGTTATTGCTGCTTTTTTCGAAAACAAATTGTACTTTTAATATAATATATATATAATTGTTTTTTTAAATAATATAAGTATGTGTTCAAAGTTTGTCAAGCCGTACCAACGGTCCAAGCCGGGAAATCGTTCCGGGGGTTTTAACAAAAACAACGTGCCGAAAATCCTGGTTAAAACAAGCGAGTACTCTGTCATGTCTGCTCGGAGTAGAATAGCCACCCAAATTTCTATGACTAATCTGCGATGAAGTATGTGCCTTGTATTACTCGTTTACTCTTTGAATTCGTAGGCTTCTGCGTCGGCTGCGTGAGTCTTGCATCGGGCGTCGGGTTCATAGTTCATATGCCTAAAAACATACACGTTTGTTCTTTGATTTGAAAAAAAAAAACAACAACAAAAACAAACAAACAAACAAACAATAAATTTCATTGCAAAGGAACTTGTGTTTACAGTTTTACACTTTACACTTTACAGTCCTGCGCCGCCTGCGTCCAGTCGTCCACAGACTGGCAACAAAACTAAAATATGTAGGTTCCCCCCTTCCCCGCACCAATGACAAGCCTTAAGACGAGAAGACCCCCCCCAAGGCCCAAGCCCCCCACACAACAAGAGAGAAGAAGCGTGGACGACTGGAGTCACTGGACATCTGGACGAGAGTCGACGTCGGACTCTTGGAGTTGAAGTTGGGCCCCATGCCCCATGGCCATTTGTTCTTTTTTTTTTATACAAAACTCCATTTTGTTTTAAACAAAACAAAACATATCTATGTAGTTATAATACATTTAGAGGACTACATTAATATCTATGTAAACAACACACTCAAAAAAGAGAGACTGCTCAGTTCTCACTCTTAAGAGTCAAAGTCTCTAAATAGTAACTATTTACTCTCTAGAGTAGAGTATCACAGAGTTGAATTTCTTTTCTATACATGAAATTTTTATATTTATTCACAAACGTATACTATAGTATACTCAAAGCAACGTTTTCACATCAACCTCTTTGAGATTAGCCGTAAAAATAGCCCCGACTCCCGGAACGGAATGATCCGAAGGGACCCCAGAGTGAAATGGACTCCCGAGCCAAGAGCAGTTTTAAAACACTCAATATGTACATATTACAATGTAGATACTCTGCCTCTACTAGAGATACATACTGTTTTATTATTTTTAAACTGAAGAAGGAAGTGTGAAGTTCCTGAACACGGCTGAGTGCTGACGCTTAACGTCTATAGCCTAAAGGTTCTACGTAATGTAGATAAGTTGAACGTTAACCGTTATTTTCAATTAATAAACGGTTGTTTGAATTCTTTAAAAATATAAACTCGAAAATGAAATATCAAAATCGTGGATTTTGCACTTCTGAATTGCACCTGTATTCAACAAAATGTAATATAATTCATCGATGAAACACGCTATATACATTTGCTGGCCTAAAGACGCGCAATTTTGGGACATAATATATGATCTAGAATACTGCACCTAATCAATTTCGGTTATTGTATGAATGAAATAGAAGATGAACGGTCGTTAACCGTTATACTTTTCAAATTATAAACGGTTTAGCGTAAATAAAACTACGCTGACGGGCGAGAGAGACTTCAGTTCTTCACATAATGTGTAAAATGTCACATATGCGACAGACAGACTTTACAGTGATACTGTCTGACGACTGGTATACCTTTTGACTCGAGTCTTGAACTCTTCGAGTCTCGGGCATCTCCGCAGCTTGACATAGGTCACAGGCTCACAGCAATGACATCAGTGACAGACTGAGTCATGAGAGTGACGTTGTGCGAGCACTGAGCAGTTTTTTATTTCTTTGAAAAATAATATACTGTATGTCATATTTTTCGTTTGCATTAGTCATTTTGTAAAAAAGAAGTATAAAAAACCTATATTTATGTAAAAATGAAACGAAAAACAAACAGTATTTTTTATTTTAATAAATATAATTAAAAAAATAGCTGTGGTTGACTGATGACTGGGGGGGCACTCCGTGGCAGTGGTGGGCGTCCGACGGTCCAACAGTGTGAGACTGCCAACTATCACAGTGAAAAGTGTCAGATCAGACGTCAGTCCGTTACCGTGGCGCGAGTGCATCCTCTCGGCCTCAGTTGGACCTTTCTTCAGCCCTCAGGCGCCTTCAGCCGGTCCAGCCCTCAGTCCCTCAGATGCCAGGGCTCAGGGCTTAGGCCTTCGTTATTTAGCCCTCGCCCCTCAGCGGAGTCAGGTCTGAACTCTGATCCACCTGATCGCTTAAGCCGCTGCGGCTGATGGCCTAATGAGGACTATTTCAGTGACTCAGTCCACCAGTTGACTACTCTGAGTCTCTGACCACTGGAGTGGGCACTGAGACAGACTTCATTCTGAATGAGGCAATGACTCATGACTCATGAGTCCTAAGAACGGCCATAAAAAATAAATACCGCCATAGTTCTATTTTTAGTTCATTGGCTAAATATTAATAGCCTCTTAAACATTTTATTGTTACAATGACATCCCATTGACCCCAATTAGTTTCAGGAGAGTGAAGCAGAACAATCACATTTTCAAACAATTATTTCCCGATGCAGTCATTATTTCATTAACTTTTTTCAAATGAGCGATGACAACAAAAAAATCAATACAGGTTTCTGTAGAAGGTAGATTGCTCATTGCAGGGCTTTAGGCCATGTACAATAATAAACAGGCTAAATCACATGATGGAGGAAGGTATATATATGAAAGGTGAGTCGACCATGTTTTGAACACTCGCATTTTATTTTTAAATCTCCTAAAATATCGAGCTACGTTAGAGATTACTTTTCGTTCTAAAAGCAGTTGAAATGTTACGCAAGCATGGCTATACCTCACTTGCTCTTTGCCTGCAGGCAACTATTAAAGTAGCTTGTGCAGTTACTCCTCCCGTGAATGTCGACCTAGCCGATTCCACTGAGGCAGACTTCAGTCCTATGGCTCGGATTGTGGGTGGAGATGTTGTAGAGGAAAGAATACCCTGGATGGTGTCTATAAACGCTCCTTCATATGGGTCTTTCGGTGCACATTATTGCGGGGGTACGTTAATCAGTAAAGACTGGGTACTCACGGCAGCACATTGCTTAGAAGATTACGGCAATCAAGCACTCTACCATACGATAGAGATTGGAAAATCTAGTCAATATTCGCAAGATGAGATGCATACATCCGGCATATCACAGATAACGTGCCACGAGGACTTCGATGGTTACTATCTGCAAAATGATATATGCTTGCTGAAATTATCGAGTCCTGCTCCGGATACTATTCAAGTGGCCAGAATCAATTTCGACCCCGCAATCCCGGCAGTGGGTGATCCTTTATCGTATATTGGATGGGGATTGATGAATGAACAAGGCAGTGTACTGCCTGATCAGCTGAGGGGCGTGAGTGTCGATACTATTGATACACTTCTCTGCAGTAGGGTGTATGGTGAGTTGGTTACTAACAAAAACATCTGCACTTATAAGCTTGGCAAGGATTCGTGCCAGGTAAGGATGAGAAATATGCAGCGGTACTCATTGTGTTTTTTTTTCTGGTTCTGCGCCTGTGTATCTGGGTAGTCTGGTGGTTGCCTCCATGTTGCTTTTGCTGAATACTGGATGTACACTGAATTAGGCATGTAATTACGTCGTGAACGATGTTTGTTGTTCCTTTCATTTCTCTTCTGTAGTAGCTGATGTTTTAACTCTTCATCTCATACTTTAAAAACGATCAAATATTTTAGGGTGATTCAGGTGGACCTTTGATTGCCCCAGGAGTAGATGGTTCTCTAGCCAGTGGTACAGTAGTTGGCGTCGTCAGCTTCGGCGAGGTGAGTTCAAGGGGTTCCACTGGGTTGTGCTACGAATGTTTGATTAAGATATGTGTATATTTAGTCTTCTTCCATGCATCTTCTGGTGTCGCAAACCCACTATAAAATATTACTATCAAGTTTTGGTGAGAATTATGAATTTGAATATTATTCTTTGCCTATCTAATACAATTTATCTTGCATCTGTTCTCGTTGTTAGTTAAGTATTGACTGTCACTCATATTCTTTCGTTTGTTCTTCAATTACAGGGCTGTGCGCGACGCAATTTCCCTGGTGTAAATAGCAGGATTTCTGCATTTCAAGATTGGATTGAGGGTATTGTGGCAGGCTTCTCCATTCCAGCAATCCCTGATACAGTCCCTGTCGCTTCACCCGACATCATGGACGGGGAGGACGTTGTGGCGGTTCCCAATCCTGTACCACCAGTCATAAACCCAAGCCCGCCTGTAATCACTGTGGTTTATATCAACGACGACCAGCCTCAAGTTACAGGAAATGATACGGAACAGGTGATATCTGTGATATCTTCTGAGGACGTTAGCATCTGGGATATTTTCAATGGCATGTTGAGTGACATATTCTCACGATCTGCCACATTAATGGATCGTGCAGAGATACAGAGCAGTGTAGCGCAGTTGGCGAACATACAGGAGAAGATTGCTGCCGAGCTGGATGTGCTTACAAGGAAGTTGGATGGCTCAAAGCTTGGTAGATGATTTTTAGAGTGTAATGGATTGTACCATCTACTTGATTAAGAGTCTCCCCAGATTATAGAGTGGATTTTGTCTGCTCCTACTCGTCTGTGAAACTGCCTGAGTCATTCGTTTATTTTTCAGCCAAAAAAAGTATGTTACACTCACCGAGTCCGCAGCTTGCTGTAGAGTGTCACTGTTCATCGCAACATTGCACGGTACTCATCTAAGACCTTCTGGACCATGGTTTGGCAATGGAGCCTTAGAGGCCAGCTGACAAGGTGCAGGACTCAAAATCCCACTTACCCAAACCGACTGTTGAACTAATGGGAGATTGAATACAACCCTAATTGATTATAAGAGCGTTTGCGCCGCGTTGTCCCAAAACGGGTATATTGTACAAGTTCTACTGTGTGGAACTACTCCCGGTTTCAGAAGCTGGCACTAGAGAAATATCTGAATAAGAGGAACAAATTGAAAGTAGATGGATAATGCATCGTTCAATGGATTGAACGATCGTAAATAGCAGATATAGTGTCATGAATTGAACAAAAGCATATCATACGTCTGTGGCTGGTATGGTCGAGACAAAATGAAATAAAATTACAAAAAACTATATTTTGCGTGTATAGGACTTTGTTTTTACTTCCGCAATTCTGAGCCTGGTTCGAGTCATATTCGCGTCATCAGTCAGTCCGACTTCAAAATCCACGTATACTATGTAGCACTACAAACTTTTAGGAGCTATTATTAAGGGTGACGCCGATAACGGGTAAACAAGATAATGTTGGGAGCAAACTGAATCAGTACATATACTACCATGTCGAATGCAGTCCAGCTCAATTGTTACAAACAATAACGTTGCTGGAGCATCACTGTGGCAGGTCCTTCTTAAAACTTTTGTGTAATTCATCACGATTACAAGAATTGGAGACTTTCATATGCAATTCTAGAACATTTAATAATCCTCTATAAGACCTGAGACCGCATTTGATTCTGGCCGAAGGTTCAACTCGAGCGATGCGAGTCTTGTTTTTGAGAGATTTGGATGTTATACGTTATAACAATCTAGATAATGAATATACTTCCAAGCTTCGTAGATTGGACAACTTTAACCGGAGATTAGATCAGACAAAATTCACCAACCCCTCATGCACCATGTTTGCAAATCTAAAGGCATATGGTCAATCACAACAAAATTTTGAATTCACCGGTATCCCATTTTTATTAAATATACAACGGAACAGTATAGAATTGACAAGGAAGGCTAATATATGCCTCGAAGAACAGCACAACGATCTGATCAGCCGAAAGATGGTGATTGTACAATTAATCAGTTGTAAAATCATACACATGGACATGTTATGCATCATTCCAGAGTCGTTGGCTTCTTCGGTACATTTCAAGATTCACACTAAAGAGCGACCATGGCCCATTGCGGCGTATTGCAGTTATCTGCGTCTATGCAAGACCGAAGGAAAGCCTTCTCAGTATAGCATCCGCAAATCCAGATACCGAGTAGATATGACAAGAAGCATTTATGACCATGTCTTCATCACCCCACACTGCAAGTGCATTAGAATGCACTTTATATACATATATATATATAATGTGATACATATTTTGCTATACACAAATATGAGTTCACTCGCGGTGAAATAAGAAGCAACGGTAATTCATAGTTAAATTCGACAGAAATATGTCTAGACCATATATACGACAACAGGTACCATCGACACTTGCGAAAAATACCATTCCGTGCTGATACTAAAATGTTATTATAATTTATATACACGGAATGGCTCAGGTACATAAGCAGAACTGTATAGCAACACTAGATGGACATCAAAAGCTTACACAAACAAAAGACACTCCCAGATTCCGAACGTTCAGTAAGGTGTTACATAGTTTAAATACGTTGACAACACTTAAAGCAAACAAACATCACATTATCAAACTGTCATAACCGCATACTACTTAAAAATACATAGACATCATGGCCTTAAGAAATACATGGCAACAAGTAACTGATCACCATCACGAGTACTTACAGACCATCGCTTCCACATTCCGGACGCAAACTATCATTTATTTATATTTCATTCATGTACAGCGAATGATTTAAGCGACACTTCCGGCGTTTGAGGCGATACGGGGCCACATATCAGCGGTCTCCTTAGCAACAGGTCCAGTGATGGCGGATCCTGCAGCATACAACCCAAAAGACGAGGAATATATAAGCAAAGCTGCTTGCACAGAGGACATATTAAACACTCGCTCTAATTTGCAGCAATGTTGAACTATCATAATGAATATCCCAATCAAACAACTGAACATCACGCATTATGTTTAACATTTCAAACTATAGACGCGCAGAGCAATCGAAAATACAAAGATTAACCGCCGAAAGTATGTAGAAGTTCAGAAGAGTAACTAGTTAGTCTCATGAATTTTTCGAAGAGCTGGGTTAAATAGCGTACTAAGTCATCATTTAATTCTACATACTTGGCTGGGATACGACGAAGCCCCACGTAATACAAAGCACGGAGTAGTCTACACATACTATCATACACTAAGAAAAACCATGAACCACAGTAGTCGCCAGATCTTAACAAATTTTGCAGCTTCAATGGCACGCCAAGGTGTGCATACACTACCCAAAATCACACACTTCTTATAACTGACATACCCTTCATCTCTCCCTTGTTGTTAACGATAACACCGGCGTTGTCCTCAAAATAGATGAACACACCATCCTTGCGGCGGAATGACTTGCGCTGACGGATGACAACGGCCTGCATAACCTATATCAATAAATGAGAAACGAAGTAGAAATGTTTACATGATATGGACAAGTGAGATATGATTAAGGTCTTGCCAACAAATAAAAAAATACATTTCATACTAAAGCACGACGCACATTAAATGCAAGCAACACTCGTTGTGTATAATATTACAAAGTACAGAACGGTCGGTCAACGTACGCGGACACACAAAGCCAATTTTGTGTAGGAGTTCAGAACTGTAACTAGTTAGTCTCATGAATTTTTCGAAGAGCTGGGTTAAATAGCGTACTAAGTCATCATTTAATCCTACACACTTGGCTTGAGTGCGATAGTACACACAATGTATCAACCATATTCGTATACCACAATACAACGCTTCTATGACTACATAGTCACACAGAGACATGCACTCCCACTATTGCATCCCGACACTATTCGTTTACACCAAACATACCTTCTTACGAAGTTCGGGCTTTCCCTTCTTCACGGAAGCAACGAACATGTCCGCTACACCAGCAGCGGGCAATCTGTTGAGACATGCCTTCACACCGAATACGGCGATGATGTACAAGTTCTTGGCTCCAGAGTTATCGGCACAGTTCATTACTGAGGCCACTGGCAGACCAAGGGCCATACGGAACTTGTTGCCCTGGGCTCCTCCACGTCCTATTTTTTAGTGACCATAGTGTACGTTGCGAAATTCAATTAAGGGCAATATAAATCTACATCACTATACTTGTTACAAAAACGATGAATTGGCCTGTGGAAGCATACTATTATTACAAATACACACATAATGAACATGTACATATGTATATATAAATATATAAATATATATATATATATATATATATGAATATACCTATACATGCCATACATACGCAATATACACACAATATAAATATTCATACATATACATATAGATGTACATGTATAAATATACATATATATATATAATACACTGTATAATAACATGTATACATATGGTAAAACATAAACATGTACATATATATATATATATATATATATATATATATATATATATATATATATATATATATATATATATATATATATATATATATATATATATATATATATATATATATATACATTTTTTGTGTGATTAATCGTTCGTTAATGTGTTTGAGTATATGATTCAGAGCTCAGCAGCGATAGTTAACCATCACCATGCATAGTAGTTATATCAACCTCAGAAAGTGTGTAACTATGATGTAACTCACTCATATACTTGTATATGAAATTGAAGATGTATACTTTCACTATGCTGAAGCACCCCAAAAAGCTGATTCACAGTTTTGTACACATCCAAGCTTCCCCATTTCTATAGCTGTGGCTGTTCTGTATAGTTGCTGATGTTGTTGCTGTGTTTTGGCTGTTGTTGTATATGACTGATTTCAGTATAATATCCCAGCTGGCTGAATTTCTGTTTAACTATTTTCGTTGTTGAATCTTATCTTAGATGCATCATCTATGCGCCGAACGGGTTGCCAAAGTTCCCAGCCATTCCGCCAACTCTATTTTTCTGTTAAACTATTACCCCATTTTCTTTACATGTCTCTAATTCTACAGTACATCTCTGTGACTGTGTATGTGCATACACAATGAATTGCATTCGTATACACAGACCACACAGGCCGGTTAGCTTCGCTTACCTCTCTTAGACATGTTTGCTATTTGCTGGGGTAAAAGAAAGATGCGTAAGCCGTGTGAAGTTCGTTTTGTACAGTTCTTTCAAAATATGAAATTACACATGTGGTATTTGGGTGGATGCTCATCACCCATGACCCAGGACACAAAATATAGGGCAAGTACCGAACATTAAATAATTGGAGACATATGGTAGGTACTCGACTGGGAGGATCAACAAAAGAATGTAGTAAATTAGAATACAATTGAAATGATACCACCATAACAAACTCACTGCCACAAGCTTCCAATGATAGAATGAATTTTAAATTACGACAACTTGAATATATATGTTTCAAATTATTTCTTTGGCGGTCTTGACTCTTGAGTCTTGACTTCTCTGCAGTTGACTTCCTCTTGTGACTCTTTTTTTTAGATCGGTATTTTTGTTTTTTGTTTTTTGTGCATGCCGTATGTGGAAATGCCTATAATTATGACAAATATGGTGGCACCAACTGTACGTAGTTGATAGCATACTACTAGAGCGGGTAAACTGTATACATATTAGAAATTATTAGGTGTTATCTCTGTCAGCTTATCTTGACTTGATGGTTAGGAACCATAAATCATGTAGCCTTATAGAATAATCATTTGTTCGTAATTAAGAAGTAAAATGTGAATTTCCAGTTGCGTTTTGGGAAATGGCGTATTGTTACTGTAAAAGACACTGGAAATCAAATGGCGTATTGTTACTGTAAAAGACACTGGCAATCAAATGGCGTATTGTTACTGTAAAAGACACTGGCAATCATACCCTAGATAGGAAAGTACTTTACAAATTATATATTTTTTTGCATATACTTGTTTAAATGTAGTCACTTTTATATTCATGTCTATCAGTGTTGAAGAGAACAGAACGTTCGAACGTATAGGGTGACGACCAAGCTCAAACGGATATGTATATTCGATTCATGTTCTCGCTCGCTTATATAAATACATCCATCACTACTATTATTCATCAGTTTTGAATGATACTCTGTGAGATTATTTCATGGTAGAGGTTGATAGGAAGGGTGCGTTGTCCAGTCGATTCACCAGATTCCGGAGTTACTTGTCGTGAACATACGAACGAACGACGAAGGTATATACGCAGATAGCATCACGAAGGTTCCAAATACACTTAGAACAATTATCATATCTATTATATCGAATTTTCAGAGTTGTTTAGATGTACGGTATGGCGGGTTTTAAATTTTTTGGATGTATATTAATTAGTTTGGCAGGTATATTGTCTTGGTGCGAGGATTTGTTTTAGGTACATATATATGTATATTTCTTTGTATATATATATATAATCTTACATATACAGCTTGTGGGTATGGGTGTGTAATAAAACAAACGTTTCAACAAATGCATTCAAACGTGGTCCCAATATTTTACATTTTATTGTCAAAGTTTAACTTTTATCATCCCCCCCCTTTGATCTGTACTTACATCTGTATATGAATAGCCATGGTTAGTTAGGTATTTCTCCACGGCAGGACGCAAACGCGCACGCCCTTGTACGGAGTGGCGACCAGTGCCAGTGATTATACAAATGTAGTCATTTGACTCAGCCGCCCTCCCTAACAGTCCTTCTAAGAGCTCCAATGCTGCGCACAGAGAATTTTTTTATAATGAGTTAGCTATGGTTAATCTTGAGATGAGGTTGCATCTAGAGGTATATAGGTATTTCAAAGAGATACCAAAACTGTTTTTATGTAGCTGTGCTTCTGAAGGGACGCTGTGACCAGTTGTGCATGAAGTGGTTTACAATATTAATAAACTTGGGTTTACAATATCAATAAACTTGGCCTCCTCCTGGCTCTCCCATGACCATTTATTGCAATATATAGGCAGCGCACGACTCTTTAGAACCAGTGGACTGATCGTTTACTTCATCAGTTCATCGCACACTCAGCATCAGTTCATCCCACATAGCCAGTATGGTAAACGAGGTCGACAGCGATACCAACGCACCACGACTACTACACACTATGTAAGAGCTGTACAATGAGAGTCACGGCATATATCTGGACCGCGACAGACAACCCGACGCACGCCAACTAGTATAGTACACTCTGTCAGTACTAATTAGACACACCTCAGCTGATGCCAACCGTAACCGTCGGCCTCTATATTGTGTCTAAACATACTTTTGCACCTAACACATTCGAGATGACACGACGCAGAACCAATACATTATACAGTAAGAGCTATAAACAATGGTTGGTCTACTCGTACTCAGACTTGCAACCCGTTACAGCCGACCTAAAATGACCTAAACCCCTCACGAATGTGATGTTCGGTACATACCTTCTGACACGTGCAAGCCGTGGAAGTCGACCTGTGGGCTGTGTCGCGTGTTGCGTGATGAGAATATCAGTTCGCATGCCTCCCGCTGTAGTTTAAGCGCCAGATCGTGATGCATACGTCCTTCTTTGCTAAATGCCTGTGATATGGGTAGCGGTGGTACGACTAGTCAGCGATCTGGAGAGGTGTGTCTGATTGTCCAGAGGGTTAGTAGTGGTGCAGAGCCCTTTCTTTGCTGACAAGCGATCATTCAATTCGTAAGGGCGAGTAAATGTACATGACATGGAGGTTTGCAAAAAAAAAAAGGTGAATGATCCTCGTACATGGATATATATATATATAGATACATATATATATACATATATATATATATATATATATGTGTGTGTGTGTGTGTGTGTGTGTGTGTGTGTGTGTGTGTGTGTATGTATGTGTATATGTATATATGTTTTTATGTGTGTATATATATGTATGTATGCATGATGTATGTATGTATGTATGAATGTAGGTATTTATGTAAAAAAACACTACCCTTGTCCATCGAATATGCTGCTCTACCCGTCTCATTACACGTGTGCGCACCACTCTCGCCCCTTTCTTCACCCGCATCTCGTGTGTACACATAACCGAATTGAGAAAAATGCACAAACACACATCTGCACTCGTGATACAAATATATATATATATATATATATATATTCATACAATATTCATACACACGTGCATATATGAACATACATGTATATACAATATATATTCATGTACTCTACAGCCCCTTTTCTAAGTATTGGTCACTTAACCAACTAGGTTTCACTGCTCTCTCTCTGTAGCACGTCTTTACAAACAAATCAAATAGCAATACAATCCATCAACAAGCACACCTATCCTCGACCAATCGTGTACAAAGGTACACATCAAGACATATCCACTCATATATATATACACGAGTACCTACCGCCGCACCCTGCCTATTGCCACTCCTATAGGCTTCTGCGGCCCTCTGAAAGTACTGGCCTCTTAACCGACTATGTTCCACTGCTTCACCCCTGGCACGAGTGTACAGGGCGTTGACATCCTTGCCCGTGGACTTCCAAGAGACGTCGTAAGCTGGATCGTTCCTTGTGATACCTTTGCCGGCGGTGCTCCGTGGGGCTGGTTGGCTGCCTGCCGTGGTTAGATAGTCCATGATGAGGTGATGGTATATGAGTGTGAAGTCACAGGTATACCTGGTATAGCCCAAACGTGGTGGTACTAGTGGACAGGAAATTGGATACAAGGAGTTGAGAAACCAGCGGTCCTGTTGTATGGTCACTGGCATCATAACGAATATGAATATGAATTTACAGATATGTCTGATATTGTCGGAATAGGTTCGTAACCATGTAGGAGGGATTTAATAAACGTTTAAATCATGAGAAACAAGTACTCCATATGGCAAAAAGGTACACAGGTACAAATAGTATGTCTGGCAAGACATGTCCGCAACGAGATAGATGCATGAGCTGACTACGTAACATAGTCACAAACAACCCAAGGAGTTCCAATTGACAAGTAAAAAAAAGTAAACTTGCGCCTTTCCAATCCAGTCTACGTAAGCCCGGTGCACCTGTCGGTACAGCTGGAAACAACTGTCCATATATATATATATATATATATATATATAGAAATAATATAATATACGATGATATATGATAATCTTACCCATTAATATACACGTACACACGTGCATATTCGTATACAAATGTATGCAACTTGAAGACCAAATTGACTCTGCTTTGGACAGCGAACTTGGGGGTCATTGTAGCATGGTCCTTGGTCGACACGGCTACAATAAAAGATCAGTCATGCAAGTGTATATCTATATATACATATATATATATATATATATATATATATATATATATATATATATATATATATATATATATATATATATATATATATATATATATATATATATATATATACATACATATACATTTATATTCAAGTTTGGTTAGTATATATGATATAGACAAAATTCTATATGCCTGCACATATACACTATAGCATTCAATAAATCATATCAGACGTACCTGAAACGCTCCAACTTGGTTTCTGTGAGCCCGAGGCATTAGTCGGAACAGCTGGGTACAAATCACTCAGCTCCTTCAGCGTGTCTTGATAGTCCCGTCCATTGGCTTCAAACCTGCTCTCGATGTACTCAACAGGTGTCACTCCCTTATAGGTACTAATCTGTGTGTACAGTTGAAAACAGCCGTGAGTGTTCATTCTGAATATTAACCTGTGTACGATGACAGACAGCCATGAATTTCCCTTTCGAGTTTTGATTGGAGTATACAAGTACAGACAGACATGAGCATCCCTTATAAACACTGATCTGTGTAGAATAACAAACAATTAAGAGAAGCTTGTAAACGTATTGATCTGTGAGTACTGAGTTTTCACTGTATTTGTACGTAAATACATATCGGTTTCCAGTCAGTATCTTCTTGTCTGTGAGGAAATCCTCGCAGTACAAGATTTTAGTAGGGGCAACAACACATACCACCTAAACCCCTAAACCCTACACTACAAACCCTAAACCTTGACATGCTATCTATATCAGATTCACAGCACATAGATATCAGTAAGTTCGGGTGACGATAGTAGATATAACCATGCCCTATACGCCTAACCTCCCCAGCCCTAGAACTCTGGAGCTTACTCGAACGATTGCACCCGATTTTGGATACATAAGTGAGAATTGAGCTCGGCAAGAGGCTACGACAACATTCAAACTCCCACACTCACAAGCTGTAGCCCAACAACTGCACCATATCCACAACACATACACACTCTCACACACTCACACACTCACCCACTCACTCACTCACTCACTCACTCACTCACACACACACTCACTCACTCCACTCACTCACTCACACTCACTCACTCACTCACTCACTCACTCACTCACTCACTCACTCACAAACACACCAGAGAATTGAGCTTGACTGTGCTAGCCATGTCCATGCACGGTTCACCAGCATCGCACCCACCACCGCCTACCGCAGCCTTTGGCCCACAATCCGCCTGTGACTGGGCTTGTCCCTGAGTCTGCCTAGTAGTAGTCTGTGTGTGTGTGTGTGTATCATCCTGTGTGTAGTCGGTAGTGTGCGTCTGTGCTACCCCCTGTGTGCTGCCTCGTTTGGGTTTCCTGATCTTCTCCCCCATGCCTAAGGCCGGGAAGTCTTGGGTTGTTAGCTTGACCGGTGGTTTCGGGGGGGGTGCGGCTGGCGTGGTCGCCTCCTTGTACATGTTCCAGGACTGCTGTGAAACCCCGTGTGTGAACGGACACTCGTCGTTCTTCAGGCACTGGCCTTTGAGCCTGTGGGGAGTGGAGGTAGGTAGGACGTGAACGTGTGTTTAACACAGATTGTCTCCATGGCATCGTGCCAGAACGTGTGTTTAACACATATTGTCTCCATGGCAGCGTGCCAGAACAAGAAATTCATCCTGAAACATGTGGCAAACAACCTCCCAATCTATATATATATATATATATATATATATGTGTGTGCATATATAAATAGAGCACTATCCCTACAAATATATATATATATATATA
>LUCW03001711.1:0-44804 GCA_001586965.3 Sphaeroforma sirkka
AATGGAATGTATTTTTTCATATACATCTAGGTCAACCTCCATAGTAAAATCCCCGCCGGTCTTGAGGTTTATACGTGAACAGATAGATTCTCTTCAATAAACTGGTAAGTGTGTATTGGCCCTTTTCTTTTAATCCTACGGACGAGCCCTTGGCCACGGGATTCAAATCAATTTATTTTCTTTAATATAATGAAGGAAAGTTCGACTTTGTCTATACGACACCCGTTACTATAAAATTATCAACACTCGAGCCGTCTCCAAAACCGCATCCGGTCATTCGCAAAGGTAGGGTCGATATTAATGGGCCCATGTAAGTCGCCTTTGGCCCAAGTACCGAATGTTATGCGTGTACACTAGGCCGCAAAAAAATATATTCACCGATACTATAGTCAAGTAACAGTTATTACCAAATTATAAAGCGTGTACACTTCGCAAAAAAAGAAAATATCTCTACCGATACAACAGGCAGCAAGTATCAGTTTTCGGTACGTAATCTACACCTATCACCTGAAATAGAATACAACGCCGACCAGAGACAGCCAATGTTGTTAAACCTGTGAGCGTGAATTCGTGGATCCATACTTCTGAATATTATTAAAAAAATATCGTTTCATACATATCCTTCTAAAAATTATACAGGAGGAAAAGAAGGCTATTTGTAAAATATGATCGTTTGGTTTGCACAATTGCAGTATTGCACTGTAGTTCACAATATTGAAATTGGTTTTGTCCTAACCGCTTTTTTATATTTTTAGACCATAATTTGAAAACAAATTCGCTCGGTTCATAAATTTAGAATACTAACGCTCAGGCGTTAATAGTTTTATAGAGACGGGTGTCGTATAGACAAAGTCCGACTGGCGTCTTATCTCTTTCCCTTGATGGCACCGCTGATGACAGCACAACAATTGATGAATAAACAATATTTTATTAAATTGTATCCGAATTCCAAGAGTTTAAGTTCCCAGTTCCAACTTCAAAGGTCCAAGCGCCACAGTATTTATTATATCAGCGCTTGTAGAATTGCTTGCACCTATAACACGGACGCATAGGAAACAAATACACAATGTTAGGTACTAGACAGGTCGCTTCTCGCACATTAGCGCTACGCACGGCCCGTCGCGTTCTTTCATCGACAACGCGATGGATGAGCTCCGCCGCTGAGGAGAGTGAGTCTGCCAAAGCGTTCCGAGTCGAGGTATGTTGGATACTTAGCAACATTATGATGTATCGGCTTTGCACTATTGGTGTTATCTCTTGTGGTTGAGCTGTGCTTTATGCTCAATTGTTGTCAGCTCAATGGATTCTTCTATTTGGTTTGTACTATGAAGGAATAGAAACGGGAGCAGTTGCACTGATCTGCGTTGTACACTATATGAGATTAATAGTAGCTCAACGTCTGCTGCAGTAATAATTTTGGTCATGGGCGATATTACATGCTTTAATTCATCTGCTACATGTTAAACCGATCGCTTATATGTGTTTGCCAGTGAGTTGTGATTCCATCTGACTGGAACTCCTGTTCAGTACAGTAACATTTTTTATTCTTCGGAATCGATAAAATAAAAAGGAAATGTATCAATTCGCCCTAATATCTTGTATCTTCAAATATCGCAGCCTCACTCCACCGGAAAAATGACCGATCTCGGCACACGCCGTATCTTTAACGAAGAGCACGACATGTTCCGTGAAACTGCTCGTAAGTTCTTCGAAGAGGAGATCAAGCCCCACACTGAAAAGTGGGAGGCTGCCGGTATGGTAGATCGCTCCGCGTGGCTCAAGGCCGGCGAGCTTGGTCTGCTAGGATGCACCACACCCGCTGTATACGGAGGTTCCGACTGCGATGTTAAATACGCCGCCATTTTGTGGGAAGAGCAGGCGTATTGTCTGTCCACCGGTCCTGGATTCGCACTGCACTCCGATATTATCATGCCTTACATCAACCACTACGGAAGCGAGGCGCAGAAGAGCCGCATCCTACCCAAGATGGCTTCTGGTGAATTCATTGGCGCTATTGCCATGACTGAGCCTGCTGCTGGGTCTGACTTGGCTGGCATGAAGACCACTGCGCTTAAGAACGAGGACGGCACATACAGTCTAAACGGTTCAAAGGTGTTTATCACTAACGGAGCTATGGCCGATGTCACCATCGTGTGCGCCAAGACTGCGCCCGAGAAGGGTCCTCACGGTATCTCGCTATTCCTGGTAGAGACTGGCATGCCCGGTTTCGAGCGTGGAAAGAACCTCAGCAAGATGGGCATGAAGGCCCAGGATACCTCCGAGTTGTTCTTCGAGAACGTACAGCTGACCGAGGCCAACCTTCTGGGTAAAGAGAACCACGGTTTCTACTACCTTATGCAAGAGCTACCTCAAGAGCGTCTACAAATCGCCGATTTGGGAGTTGCCGCAGCTGAGGCTGTGTTTGAGCTGACCCGTGACTACGTTAAGGAGCGCAAGGCGTTTGGCAAGCCCTTGGTAGCCCTTCAGACCATCCGCCACAAGTTGGCTGAGTTGAAGACTGACATTTGCCAGGCTCGCTCATTCATCGATAACTGCGTTGAGCTGCACTCCATTGGCAAGCTGGACACTGTAAGTGTTTTGTATTGATTGTTGCGGCTTGAAACATGTGTTTAATATTAATTTATTTCTAAACTATTTTATCTGCTGTGATCTGATCTACAGCTTTTGATCTATATACCTCGCCTTATGATTTACTCGATGATTTTGTTTTGCATCGGTTGTCGTAGATCGTTCATCCCTTGTCCCTTTTGTGTCTACAGGCTACCGCATCCATGGCAAAGGTCGTCGGAACCGAGTTACAGCACAAGGTTGCTGACGAGTGTGTTCAGCTTCACGGAGGTTGGGGATACATGTCCGAGTACCCTGTGTGCAAGGCCTTCCTTGACGGTCGCGTACAGAGGATCCTCGGAGGAACTAACGAGATCATGAAGGAGGTAATCTCACGACATATTGTCGCTTAACCAACGGTAGTATATAATGGCTACGCGTCCCCTTCGGACGGGAATGGCACCGCCGTTTGTTTTAAACAACCTATTTCATCTTGTCCTTGATTTCTTTTTTTAACAAAATATGTATTAATCCTAAAAAATGACTGATTGGAAATGAAATATTCAAATATACTTTGTTCATAGCCCTGAAGTCTGAAGTATAAATTTAATTTGTCGTTAAATGTTATAAAAGTGTATTAAAAGAACACCATAGCTAACTGAAAATTTAAATAATGGACGTAAAATGTTTAAAACTGAATTTCATTGAAGCAATGATGTATTTTAAAATCTAAAGGCATCCAAAATAATTTAGTTACATTTAAAAAAAATCAGGTTTGAAAAAATAGAAAGCAGCTCGCTTTGCTCGCGCCTACCGACATATTTAATTGAAAAATCATCCGATTAACAAAGTTTAAGGTTTAAAAGTACTTCAAACTTTTATATTTCAAAATACCAAAACACGCTCGCTTTGCTCGCTCCTGTTTCAAAAAGCTCAATAGTCCTTTTTTTTTAAATCATCATGGTGAATAGGAGTATCTATTTTTAAACATTAATAGTTGGAAACTTATTCAAATACCAAGAGCAAACTGATATTTTGAATATTATGTTCTTTTTTTTAACAAAACATCCAGGAAGCATTTATGATTTTGGTTGATAATTTGAATTCGTTCTCTACTTGTGTAATTTTAAAGCTACATGGTATTAAAAAATTTATACCTTGAATTTGCTCGCAATTGTCATGTCTTAGTTAGATAAATAATAATTTGAATTCGCTCGCTTCGCTTACTACTTGCCTAATACTTTAAAATGTATATCTTATTTGTTATGTTTAGCCTGCTACTGCATTCACTGTTAAATATAAATTTAGAGAGCTAGGTAAGGTGGTATTTAAAAATGATAGTTTAAAATCAGACTTTCAATCACCAACTATAGCAATGAATTTAAAATTGCTCGCTTCGCTTCCTACTTGTGTAAAACTTTTTTTTAAATATTTTCATAGTCTTTTTTAACACAAATTCCAAATAGTATGTTGTACAGTATGTACTATTCTGTCCTTTTTTTTTTAAATACGCAAAAGAATATTCAATAAGCTAAATATTCGCTCGCTCCGCTCGCTACGTGTGTAATACTTATATTTGTTTTTATATTTTATAGTCGGTTGATTCGCTCGTAATGACACGATATAAATATATATAAGTTGTCATAGAGGTTGGTACATTCAAATATTTTAAACCTAGAGGTGTAAATGTTTTGAAATATCAAATTGTTTCTAAATAAAGGGTATCAAATTTTAAAAAAAGGTAATGTTTTATTTTTTAGTCGCTCGCTTCACTCGATCCAAATGAGGGCTGAATTGCTGATAACATTTGTAGTGGAGAGTGGAGACTCAGAGCATTTTGTTTTCTACAAAATATCAAAGACAACCTAAACAAACACACTATTTGACAAAAT
This sequence comes from Sphaeroforma sirkka, assembly GCA_001586965.3. Taxonomy (NCBI): domain Eukaryota; class Ichthyosporea; order Ichthyophonida; genus Sphaeroforma; species Sphaeroforma sirkka. The sequence goes on from LUCW03001711.1 coordinate 4,461, forward strand.
AATGTTTAGTTTTTAAAATACAATACTTTTAAAAAAAGCTAGTATTAAAAAATTGGTAATAAATTGAACTATTTATGGATATTGGTTTCCACAGCGCCGGGGGGGTGGGGGGACCCCCCCCTTTTCTCTATTTTTTTCTTTAATGAAAATCATGTTCCATCTATTAAAAAAAATCATATTTAGGCTGCTGCTGCAGTGCTGCATTCATTGTGCATTTTTTAATAATCGTTCATTTTTAGTCTGCTGCTGCTTTCAGTATTTAATATCATTTTAGAGGTAAACTAGGTCAGCTAGTATGAAAAACTGATATTTTGTTAAAATCAGATTTCTTTTTAAATAGATACTATTTTTAAATGATAAAATTATATGCATATTTCAGAAGTATATCTCATTCAGTGGGGTGTGGGGCTTTTTGTTTTTTAAATACAAAATATTTATATTGTCATATTTAGCCTGCTACTGCATTCAGTAGGGAGCGGGGGGGCGGGGGGGGGGGGGGGGGGGTGGGCTTTGATTTAAAAATGTATCACATTGTGTTAAGCTTGTTGTCGTTTTTAATTGAAATATTTTTGTACTAAAGGTTGTTGGTACAAATATTTTGATTTACATTTTTAAAATTTACAATATGTTTATTAACACAATACAATACAATTTTAAAATTTACAATATATTTAAAACACAGAATGAAAAGTCAGGGACTCGCTTGTCGATAGAAGCTGATACAAGTTATTTTATTTTTTTCTCAGGAATCCAGGATATCTTGTGATTGGGAGAATCTCAAAGCGCTGCAAAATCATTGAGTTGTATTTTTGTCTCAACTCATTTCTATATAAAGTCATAGAGTTGTATATCTGTACTAGAAGCTGGTACAAATTTTCCTATAGTATAGTACAATAAATGTATATAAATGTAAAATTTTAAATTTATACATTAATTCATTGGGGTGTCTTTAAAAAATGCAGTAGAAAAAAGCTCGTCATATTTTTTACTGCTACTTATTTGGATTTATGTCAATACATTCAATTATTTGTACTAGAATTTAGTACAAATGATTTTATTTCCCGTGGAAATCTTCATTAAAACCACCCCTCTTTTTTTCAGAATATAATTGGCGGTGCCAATGACAAATATATTGTTTTGCTCTTATTTATTTCACTCATGTTACATGTGAGTGAGACTGAAGGGAAATAGGATTTTTTTTGTGGTGCCTTCAGGTGGGGGAATAGAGGAAATAAGAAGAAAAAAGAGGGGAGAGAGCAAGGAAAAGGAAGGGGAAAGGAAAGAGGGAAAGGGGATAACTATATCAGAGAATATGGTTTAGGGTTTTTATTTCTAATTTTAGAGGCGCTATAAATAGGCCACAAAGTTTTGGCGCGCAGTGTCAAAGCGTACACACTCATTTTTGTTTGTTTTTTACTACATATATTATAAATAGCACATATATTTTACATCATATTAATATATATATATATACATACATATATTTGGGTCGTTTTTGTTTCACTCTTACGTGCCACAAGCAAGTCCGTTCAAGCTATGAACAGATAGACAGCGATCATGTAAGCCAAAACATATATGCAGCACGCGCTATTTACAGAAAGCGCTGTTTGCTAATGTTCCCTGGGATCGTAGGGCATGAACCAAGAGAGATTAGCTTTGGTGTAGGTCGGCGGTTATTTTGAACTCACTGGTACGACAGGCACATATAAGTTTAAGAGTTTCGAATAGGTGCAAATTTCTTCTAACTATTAATGATGTCAACGAGCACATACAATGAACAGACGACAATATATCAAATTTTACAATGACGTCGTAGATCATGAATTATATATATATATATATATATATATATATATATATATATATTCAAATACATATACACACGTCCCAAAACACACACACACACAGATATATATATATATATACATATATATATATGCGTATTTGGTTATATGTATGTATTGTGCATGTATATGTCTGTATGTCTGTATGTGTGTACGAATATATGTATGTATGCATGTCTGCATTTACATGATTGTATGCACATATATATATATATATATATATATATGTTTTATGTGTATGTGTGATGATGATGATGATGATGATGTATGTATGTGTATGCATATGTATGTGTATGGCGTATGTATGTATGTGTGTATGTATGTATTTGGGCATGCATGTATGTATGTATGTATGGATTTAAAATATAGATAAAATATACATATACATACACACATACACATAACACATATACATATATATATATATATATATATATATATATTGCGTACACACACACACACACACACACACATACATATATATATATAACATATATATATATAACACATTATGATGATGATATTAATACATATTACTGTCCTGTCTGTGTGTATGTATTGTGTGTGTGTGGTGTATATGGTATATATATATATATATATATATATATATATATATATATAATATATTATGTGTATTGTGTGTGTGTGTGATGCGTGTGTATGTGTGACATGTGTGTGTGTATTATGTATGTATATATATATATACATATATATATATATATATATATATATATATATATATATATATATATATATATATACATATATATATATTAGGTGTGCACGTGTGTGTGTGTGTGTGGATGGGTGGGTGAGTGGGTGGGTATTGATGTGTTTATGATAATGTATATACATATATATGTGTATGTGCGTGTGTGTTTGTGTGTATGTGTACTCGTGTGTGGGTGGGTGAGTGAGTGGGTGATTTTTTGTGCGGTTGGGTGGGATTTTGTGTGTGTACATGTCTGTTTGGGTGTAGGTGTGTGTGTACACGTGTGCGGGTGTGGTGTGGGTGTACACGCGTGTGTGTGTGGGTGTGGGTGTGTGGGTGGGTGTGTATGTGTAAAGGTGATTGAGATTTTAGCTGTATATGTGTACGTGTGTGACTGTGTACCTTTTTGCGTACGAACGCAACTGAATTCGGGTCGGGTATAAGAACATAGTATTCGCACAAGCAAATGTCAATATTTATTCGCACAAGCAAATGTCAATATTTATTCGCACAAGGGAGTGTCAATCTTCTCGGTAGAAACCGATTTCATCGGCCTTAACAAGTATTCACGTACGAGTAGTTCAACCTGTCCAAGCAGATTTATTTACTATATAATTGGTGCGTACATGCTTGCATGTATTGTATCGGTAAAGATTTTTTTGCGAAGTGTACATGTGAATATATGCGCACAGGGTGAATTGAGGCCAGGCTGAGGGTGAGATTTCTTGATGGACCCTTTCTCCCTCACTTTCACTCAACAGTCGACACACAAATACGCACTGTTGTTCAGTCACACGCACTCACACATAAACACACTCACACACGAGTAAGTGGGGGCGTATATAAAACAACTTTTCTTTTCAGCCCTTATTTTTAAAAATACCGGACCCACAAAAGTATGCTCTATTTTTTTTTATTTTTTTTTTTGAAACAAAATCCCATATAGGTTTCCTCGGGGGCCTCTTTGGGGCCTACAATTGGTGTAAAAACGTTCTGGCCGACCGACAACCTCCTCTGGTGAGTTTTGAAAAATAAATAAATAAATTAAAATGAAGTGTCATACAAGGACTCAAGTGTAAATATATATTTACTTAGGTCTCTTGGACACAAGTATTTATTTACTATATTTTTTTTGAAAATAAACATATACATTTGACAAAATACATACATAAATACACACAATAATAAATAGACTTGAGAGAGTCGAGACTCGCAATATGGTAAAATTTAAAATTGAAATAAATAAAAAAGTTATCCGAAGTTTTGGTGTGCACTGCGCGTCTGTGCCCGTCTCCTTGACTGCTTTTCGCCTTTTCCTCCACCTATTTTGTATCACAACAAAAAATAATCCATACGTATCCAGATGCCGGTCATTCCCGAAGTTAGTAAAGTTAGTGAAGTTAGTATGTATCCGTATCAACAGCAACAACCCCCTGGACCAACAGGGCAGCCAGGGCAATCAGGCGCGGCTGGATTTAACCCTCAGCACTCTGTAGGCTCAATGGGAACACCACAGCACCCAAACGCTGCACAACAGGGTCAAGGAGGTGGTTTTCAGGCACCTAGTGCGCAATCGGGTATGCCTTCATCACAACAACAACAACCACAGAATCTCATGGCAGTCCCACATCACCCCACCGGACCGAGTGCACACTTACAAGCAGCCTCGCAACACGCAGGAGGCTTCCAGTCGCAGCCGACCAGTGCATCTGGGCTCAATCCGAACTTCTCATCTCAGCATCAGCCACAGCAACAAATACAGCAAAACAATGCATTCCAGTCAGCTATACATACCCCACAGGCGCCCAGTACAACTCAGCCACCGCCTGGGGGTAACCCTGGCAACGGAGGCGGTTTGGGTAGTCCCTCAGGGCCTCCGAGTGCGAATATGCCGCATGCAGCGTCCAATCCAGCCGTGAACGGGCTACCACCTACTTCCTCCCCAGCAGCACCCCCTACCGTAAGCTCACCTGGCAGCCATATGCAGAAGTCGGCGTCAACACATTCTATGGGCTCACTATCCGCGGTATGACTGGTTTGCGGCTTGTATATATGTGGACGCTAGTATTAGATGTGTGCGTGTGTATGTGTGTGTGTGTGTATGTATGTGTATGTATGTATGTATATATATATATATATATATATGTGTGTGTGTGTGTGTGTGTGTATGTGTGTGTATATATGTATGTATATATATATGTATACTTTTATATCATTACATTATTGTATTTTTATATAATTGTAGCATTATATTATTATATCAATATATTATTATATTATATATATGTATATTATCGTATATATGTAGTTTATATATATCAATATATAATTTGTGTGTGAGTATGAGTGCGTACATGCGTATGTATGTATGTGTGTGTGCATGTGTACATATATATACATATATATATATATATATATATATATATATTGATGTGATGTGTGTGTGTGTGCGATTGTTGTATGTAATGCATGCATGTATGTGCATGTATGTATCACATCCATATATATATATATAACGTATGTATGTACATGCATGTATGTGTGTATCACATATATATATATGTGTCTGTGTCCTGTCCTGTGTCCTGTGTCTGTGTGTGTATGTGTATATGTTTATGTTTATATGTATGTTTGTATATATGTGTATTTTTAGAATGTATCAATTGTCAAATATTGTGTATCGTTCATCATGTGTCATCATGTTATGTATCGTATATATATGTGTGTGAGTGTGTTTATGTGTATGTGTGAGTGTGTTTATGTGTATGTGTGTGTGTGTAAGTTTATATATATATATATATATATATGAACGTGATGTGTGTGTGTGTATGTATGTATGTATATGTATATGTATATGTATACCTGTGTGTATATACATACGTATATGTACGAATATATATATATATGTATGTATGTTATACGTGTTTGTGTGTTTGTGTGTGTGTATATGTAAATGTAAATATATTAGTATATTTATCAAATGTTTTTATTCTAACACAAGTTAACAAGTGCATTATATCTTTTATATATAATATATATAGTTTATCCTTATATTCATCTATTTTTTTTGAATATATATATATATATATATTATTATTATGTGATGTGTATGTTTGTATGTATATGGTATGTATGTATGTATATATATATATATATATATGTGATATGTGATATGTGCGTGTGTGTATGTGTGTGTGTGTGCTCATATCTTTTTTTATTTATATCTGTATATATATATATATATATATATATATTCTAAGCGTTTGTATATGTATATTTTTCATGCATCTATGTTTTAATATATATTTGTGTGTGTTTGTGTGGGTATGTGTTATATTTTTGCTTTTTTTTTAACGTGTGTTTGTGTGTTTTTTTGTTTTCTGTTATTGTGTGTGTATGTATGTTTTATTGTATTATTTTAAATTCTATATTACTTTATTCTTATAATTTTACATATATATAGATATATATATATATATATATATATATATATATATATATATATGATGTGTGCGTATTGTGTATAGATATATATTTTCTCGTCGCTTGTATATAGATATATATATATATATATATATATATATATATATGAATTCGCACATATCAAAAATTTTAGTTGTCAAGTGTGTACACACATCATATTTATATATATATATATATATATAAATATATATGCATTTGTACATATCAATATTTATATGTGTCAGTGTGTACACATATACATGTGTGTCTGATTTTATGTATATTCGTTTTCTTTACTTGTATGTATTTTTACAAAGCCCTGTGTAACTTTATTGTATATGTTGATATATATATATATGCGTGATGCGTGATACGTGTGTGTTTTTTTTGTATTTTTGCGTGTTTGCATGTATATATATATTTGTGTGATGTATAATGTATATATGTATATATATATATATATATATATATATATGCATATGTAATGTATATATATAATATATGTATATATGTGCGTGTATGTGTATGTATATATATAAATATATATATATATATATATATATATATATATATATGAATTTGTACATATCAAAAAAAAAAATAGGTGTGAGTGTGTACACGCATCATATATATATATACTTAAATATTTATATATCTATATTTATACATATATATATACATATCAATACTTATGTGTCAGAGTATACACATACATACATATTACGTGTGTCCTAATTTTATGTATATTCGTTTTCTTTCCCTTGTATATATTTTCACACAAAGTCCCTATGTAGCTTTTACGTGTATATGTTGATATATATATATATATATATATATATATATATATATATATATATGATGCGTGATGCGTGATTATGTTTTTGTGCTTTGTGTGTGTGTTTGTATGTTTATATATATATATATATGTGTTGTGATGTGTGTGTGTGTGTGTATGTATATGTATATGTATATACATGTAGTGCAATGTGTATGCATGTGCATGTGTGCATGCATTAACATATTATGTATGTATGTATGTATGTATATATATGTATATCCATGTGTTGTATGCAGTATATATATTATATATATAATATATATATATATATATATATATATATTATATATATATTATATATATATATATATATATATATATATATATATATTATATATATATATATATTATATATATATATATATATATATATATATATATATAATATATATATATTATATATATCTTATATCCATATCCATATATCCAAAAACATATATATGAATTTTGCACATATCAAAAAAAAAAAAAGGGTGTCGGCGTGTACACATATCATATATATATTCTTTTATTCATATTTATACATATCTCCGTATCTTTTATATATATATATATATATATATATATATATATATATATATATATATATATATAGATAGATATATATATGCATTTTGTACATATCAATAATCAATATTTATGTGTCAGAGTGTACACATATACATGTGTGTCTGATATGTATATTCGTTTTCTTTACTTGTATGTATTTTTTTTAAAGCCCTATGTGGCTTTACGTGTGTATGTTGATGATATATGATTTTTATATATATATATATATATATGTGTGTGTGTGTGTGCATGTGTATATGTATATGTATATGTATATGCATATATATGTGTGTGTGATGTGTGTGTGTATGCATATAGATATATATATATATATGTATGTATGTATATATATGTATGCATATATATGTATTATATATGTGCATGTGTACGTGTATGTATATGTAAATATATAATGTATATATATATATGTATATATATATATATATATATATATATATATATATATATATATATATATATATATATATATCGTATATCGTATATCGTATATATTCTTCCATCATCTGCTTATATGAAATTATACGTGACCAATATCAGTCATTCAAAGTGTTTCCGTATATAATGTTCCTTTTCATATACTCTATTACCTTTCATATATATGTTTTTTCAAAAAGGACGTGTGTTCGTGTAGTAATTAAGTCCTATTCCTTTGACATGAAGTCTGAAGGTATATTCAGTCCTCGTATTTGTAATTTGTTCATCGTTGTGAAGCTTGGTTGGAGCTTGGATAGTATTACTAATATATATAACGTTTACACATGAGGCATAATTCTGAGAAAAATATTAGAATTTCATGCTAGATAGTCGAGTTGTATAGCCTATAGCATGAATTTTCAAGCTTCACTCGGGCAATCTGTACACGAGCAAGCCCATGTGTATTTGTACCCTTCGCTTGTCATGAATGGATCGCAGAGCTTGACATCCGGTCTCATCAAGCCCCTTTACATTGTTTGTTGTGATAGCAATACACTCACTTGAGGCCTAAGCAAAGCGACCGTGGATGGAATGACCCTCCTACAGCCTTGTTTGGTGCCACAACTACTTCTGCAGCCAATTCAAAGGAAACAAAGAACAAAAGGCGAAACATGCGGCCTTCTGCCGCTTCCCAGCATGCGCAGATGTACGGAGATACCGCACAGCAAGGCTATGCGCAACCACAGGGCAATAACTCGCCGCATGCAGGACAGTTCCAACAGCCGAGCTTGATGGTGAGTGGCTTCGAGTGTCGGTGATGCGTGGAGTTCTCGGTGGTTCCAAGAAAATATGTCGACTATATCTCAATCGCACCGTCCTGGCTGCGCCTTCCCGATCTTTAGGTTTACTTTGTAAAATTATGCACATGACACCAGAATCAGGAAATGAATAACCTAATATTGTTTGTATACTAAATTCTTATGGTCACCCCCTTAATTGCTCGTATAGCAATCTCCGAACAGTGGGAATTTGACAATGGGTATGCCGCCCGGCTCAATCAATCAGTACGGAGGTACGTCCCCTTTGTACCACTTATTGCCGTTCTGCTTGCATGTGCGGAGATGATAGAGTTGTCGTCGTAGTTTTGACTATTACTGTGCAATGTCTCAAAGTGTGACAGAATATAATCGCACAACTGTGAAATCTCTGAGTGATTTGATAGTTTTAATTATCCTCTACAGGTAGATACAATATCTCGCGAAGACTTCTTTGGGTGATTTGCAGTCTGTACAAGTCATTATTCCGGAGTTTGTTTTGAAATTCATTGTACATTCCTATTTTTACTTCAACGTGACAGGATACCAAGCTCAACAGCCGCAAAATGCAAGTATTATGCAACCTGGTCAGGTATTTCTTTTGTACTCTTAAGGGTGTGGGAGTTTTAGTTACTATATGCATTTCACCCGTAAAATACGTTTTGTGTCTAAACGATGCGATGTTTCACGATCGCCTACGCCTTATGGTGACATAGTTTGCCATACACTGCAGGTGCTTAGTATCAGAATGTATTCCTCTTGCAATATTTGTTTGTGTCCGGACGGTGTAAATGTATCACGATCGCATTATACTTGACAGAATTCGCCACTTGCATAAAATATATCGATTTCTTCGTATCAATATGTCACTGGTATTGATAAGGTTTGCATAAAAATGGAGTACTTGCACTTCCATTCTTCTATCGACGCGTGATAGACATGCCACAGCGATCGGAAGACTGTTTATAATACTTGATTTGATGTAATCGACGAGCGTGACAAATCTCTAAGTGCATCAGTTAATTGAGTACAAATCAATTGAAGTATGACCGGCTTTTCGCAACTTCATTCGTAGATTCGGTCCTATGATTTCTTCGTTGGAGCAGTCTTTGTCGTTGCTATGTATAGGAATTTCGTGTCTCTCGTGATGGCCTCTCACGCTTATATACCTGTGGCTTACCCATGCTTGCTAATCTTATGTTGAAACGACTAGTAGAGCTTATCTAGTTGCAGCAGGGCCATAAGTTTAATTGTATCGTCGTTTTTTGCATAGGCCGGTGGACAGCAATCTTTTGGAAGCCCGCTCCCAGGTCAGCCACCGCTACAGCCACAAGGCTTCCCGCTTCAAGCACAAGCACAAGCACAACAATCACCGCAAGGCTATGGACAGCAACCACAACAACAAGGTTATGCACCGCAGCAGCCACAGCAGGGGTTCGTACCACACGGGCAACAATCACAGCAGCAGTTTCCTCAGCAGGGAGGGTTCCAACCACCACACATGCAACAGCAGCAAGCGATGGGACAACCTCCCCCTGGTGGTGCGCAGCCCGGTGCTCCTTACCGCTGATACTGGCAGTTAATTGCTGGGCATAGTGATATACTTCTATCTAGATGAGAGTCATTAATAATATAGAAATAGCCTGGCTATAAATGTTCTGAGGTTTTTTCTTTCTTTCTTTTTCTTTTGGCTTCCCGAGATAGGTGCACAAATATATGACAATTTGTAGCACAATCTGCTTCAGAGCGAAAAATTCCTGAATCGTGATAAGAAAATTTTCAGACAGTCTATCGATGACTGCTTCATATATTTATGTGCTGTTGTGTAGCCGTATTTACTTTGGGATCGATGAATTCGCAATTTTGTCTATTTGCAGTACATATTACGATTGTAAATGTGATTTTAGAAGTAATTTGCTTTTGGTAGCCTTTGAGGATGAAAAAGTGGGCTTTAACCCGATTAGCAGCTTTGAAATGCCTTCATCTGAACGCGATAGGTTAAAAATGCTCATGAAAAAACCACAAAGTGCGACCATAAAGACCCTGCGGCTTGGACACAATGGTGTAGCGGGAACTGTCAAAAAAAATTCGAACGATAAACTATATGGCGAATACTTCGATAGCATTTATTACGCACGAGGTGCCCGAAATACGTTGGTTGACTCAAAAGAAAATTTATAATAATAATATATTTTTAAAAGTTTATATTTATTCATAGATATACTCCCTGGCTGTTTAGGGGGATTTCCCATCTAGATAATAAATCCCCGTCAGCCAGGTTCGTGTTTAATTCACTCACCCCTCAAGGGACTGAGGATATTTAAAGACACCTACTACAACCAGCAATACTCATCGGTCTTTCTCTTCATCTAAATAGAAAGTCCCTTTATTGTAAGAGTCCAGGGTGCTAGTTAGCACCAAAAAACTCTTCAAGTTTCACCCTCGTGAAAAAATGAATCAAGGCAGTTCACAATCATTCGTACTGTCTCACGACGAGCAGGAGACGTTTGTTCGATCACGACTTACTCGACATCTAAAAGGCCTCGGATTCCTGGCTGTGCCCTCTCGAGGGAACAACCCGTTGAGATTATACTCTCCTCCCCGCACGCAAACAACTCTTGTGTTTGGATGCTTGACTTCCAACAGAAACGACGCACACCAGGCAACGCTGTGGTTGAAGACAACGCCAAGAAGTATTCTCTCGGTGATTTCCCGATCCGTACCACATATGTGGATACACTACTTAGTAGGTCAGCAAGCGAATACGTGGCACACTCGATGGTGTCAGTTTTTTGTCAGCACCGGCCTGAATTGGCCCAGCGCATATTCACCATCGTCTACTCGGTTGGCCCAAGCTTCAAGCGGGAATCGACTGACCACTACTTCCCATCGATCTTCTTCAAACCACTGTGAGTCATACCATATGTACATACATTGTAACTTATCGCCTTTGAAATAGATAATATTATCCCTAATTTCGTTCAGGAAAGTTACATTCTCAACCGGCCTGGCCAACCTGTCGTGTCAAGTCCCTTCTTGGTATCTCAAGGAATTACGAGTTGAAAACGGCCATCAACCATTTTCAATCTCGCTTTGTGGGAATTGAAGCAGGCCACATCTTACTGCACTACTGCTGAGGGACTGACACACACGTATGCAGCAAAAATCCTGGAACTAGAGGAGCTAGATCTGATAGTTTTCCAGACTAAGAACGTGCGTACTCACTACGGTGCGGGACTAGCAAACAGCGTATTGAACCAAGCACACGCCGAATATCGTTACGAAAGTCTTCTGTCAAAATTATTCGCAGCCGACAACAAACGAAGCACGACAAAGTGGCGGGCAAGACGACGGTAGAACAAGAAGCTTAGGGTACAATCACACCAGTACAACGGTACACCTGCGACCACTTCTTCAGCACTCAAGAGTACGTAGCAAACTCAAGACCTGGCGCAAAGCAGGTGCTGGCCGTGTATTCTTTCAGGCGATAAATCCAAGCCCGGAAGTCATCGCTACTCAAAAGACACGAACAGCCTCAGCAGACCGGAGGAGGTCGGCCGGGGCCGCATTTGTAGAAATACGGCCTCCGGTCAGTCTAAAATATCAAGATCAATTGAGATAATACATTGGTTTTATTTGTATTTTAAATAATTTAGTACAAGCTCTTTTTCCAATATTTCCAAAGTGTTCTAAATTCACTTTGATGGCTCCAATAGCCTGAGTATTTGGTATGACTCATCTACTTGGACCTATTTGAGACATTAGTAGATGTAGGATATTATAAACTGAATTTTATAATCTCCGAACTACTACTTATAGATTTTGGTCCTCACGCCAATCTCCAAAATCCAATAAGTCTTTTTCTTTTTTTAACTTTTCTTCAGATGGAACTATATTTATATCAGCTAATGTATTAACGTGACTTACGTTATTATGTCTATTTACAAATTAGGCAAGTGGTCATGAACACTTAGTACTTCTAGTGAAAATTATTCAATAAAGAACAGCTAGAGGTACGCCCTGTGTGATCGAGGATATTTAGGCTCTTAACATGAGGCAGTCCCGATCATTCTTACACAAGCTACCACTGCTAAATCCTAACTGACTAAATTGTATTTTAGTTTAATATAGTTTAAAACCTAGTAATTTTCCATCGAAATTTACATATTTTTCAGTTATTTAGTAGTTACAGTAGTGTACTGCTACTAGACTGTCTGACATCGATTTACTATCCAGCAAATACTATGGCTAAGGGTACTTCTTAAGGCAAGGGAGCCGCTAGCTCTAAGCCTGCTAAGCCTGCCGAGGTTCCTGAGGTCCCTGTGGAAACACCTAGCCTGTCTGGAGTTGAGCCTGCCGAGGAAACTGTTGGGGAAGCCAATTCTGAGGTTGGTACAGAGGATCATTCTGAGGATGACTCGTCGGATCCTAAAGCCTTGGAAGAAGAGGTATCTACTACCGCGGAAAGGCTCGCCAGCGTCCGTGTATCACCTAGGAGTGAAGCTCAGGACCCCAGCTTGCCCCCCCTGACCACGTGCCGTCAAATATTGGGGATAAACGTCGAAAGGCTGGAAAATTCGTGGATACGAATGTCGGGGACATTATAACTCCACATCTAAAGGACACTCCAGCACCACGTGCCGTCAAATATTGGGGATAAACGTCGAAAGGCTGGAAAATTCGTGGATACGAATGTCGGGGACATTATAACTCCACATCTAAAGGACACTCCAGCACAAATCCGGAGTGAAAAGGAAGTATTGGACCTGTCCGAAAATTTCGGTTTCGCCATCGATGGAGAAGCCATTCCATCCAGCTCAAATATTGGGGCCGAAGTTGAGGACGCCATAACTCGACAACGAGTGGTTGGATCCTCTCAATCTCGACGCCAATTGAACCGCCCTGAAGCGTTCTTGAAGGAGCTAGCGGCAGCAGCAGTTGTGGACCCCTCTATCGTGTCCCACTTGGCTGATATTCTTCCTATACCGAAGAAGAAGAAGAAAAATTCGGGCCCAGTTTCGAACCCGAGACCTACTGGTTTACCAGCCAGTATGTTCACTACTCAGCCAGTTACCACTGGCGAGAGAGAAAATATTTCAAAATTTAATCTCTATAGCTCTGATGCTACCATTGACCATCCTCTTGACAAACCTAACCCTGTCAGAGGATATGATCGTATGGAACTCGATGAGGCTTACCATCCTCGTAATATCGACCCTCATTTGCCAACTAACCCTGGTAATCACGATTTTGGCAATCGCTACACCAGTACCTCGTTAGAGAGTTCCCGCTCTAATCCTGAGGATGAGGAAGTGAGAACCAGACATACTCGTCTCAGGCTATTACGCTCTGGTATGCAAGTCCTTGCGGACCGTCTATTGGATGACTCTGACCTTGACGATAGGAAAGCGGATGACATTCGCTATCTAATCGATAACAAGAGAAAGGAAATAGACACCATCTTGGCACTAGCAGCCCGTAGCACTGAGCATGAGCCTCGTGAACACGTAGAACCAAGCTTTATAAAGCAGCTAGGTAACGCGCAGGCTTTGGTCGATTTCTCTACTAATGAGAGTACAGTGGAGACACTGAAGGCCTTCGACCAACTTAAGGAGTCTGCCAGCCTTAAGGATAAGCAGATGATGAATGCCTTTATTCATTTCTGTGAGCCAGGTGAATGGCGAACTATCTTGAAGGCTCATGAGCCCAACTGGAAAGCCCTACCCTGGCACCAGTTGCGTGATAATATACTTAACACCTTTTTTTGAAGATGCACGTGACCGTGAACTTCTAGAGTCTCGCAAGTTCTTTGCGAACGATACCACTATTCGAGGTGCTCTAGCTCATATGACACATATGAATACTCGGATGGGTGGTCGTCGTACCTATACTGGCGAATATTTATTAATTTGTCAGATGATGGAGACTCTGGGAGCTAACCTCTTTAAGAAAGTCAATGATGACATCATCGCCTATAGTGATTTGCGATCTATGCCTTGGTCTGTCTTTGAGAAGATAGTTCACAAGCATACCAATCCCTCTACTAGAGTACTTAGTACCACGTGCTACACCCAGCCCACTAAGCGTAACGCAGTAGAGACTAATACTGCGCGTAGTACTAAGAAACCTCGCACTACTACTGGAGGGTACTGGCTCTACTTCTACCGAACCGAAAGGTGAAAAGAAGGTGAGAGCGCCTTGCAAGAAGTGTGGTTACAACCTCACAAAACGTAATGGCAAGTGGAATGGTAGACACGACCCTGTTAAGTGTGCACCAGGCAAGCCAGATTTTGGACACTATATGAAAGAGTGTGCTACTTGCAAGGGTACTAACGGTTGGCACAAAGAGGATTGCAAGGACTTACCGGACGTCCAAGTTAAGCACTGACAGTACCATATGTGTGCACTAGAGCAAGATTATGAGAAAATGTTCAATAAAATCCATACCAAAGGAGATGAACGTATCTTTCAAGCAGTTTTCGTAAATGGAGAAAAAGTTATGGCACTATTTGATCCAGGGGCTGAAGTCTCTGCTATCTCACGCCGAGTAGCCTACGTTACAGATATGGCTGTCCATAACGAAACAACTGATTTAATCTTGGGAAATGGCAAAGTTACTACTTGCGAACAAGCCATTGACTATGCACACATAATGCTGTCAGATAGAAGAGAAGTGAAGACTCGCCTAATCGTTACTGACATGTCTCAGAAATACGATTTAATTATAGGTATGACTGATCTTCTCAGTTTAGGTATAACACTCACTGGTCTGCCTAATGGGCTAGACCCGAATAAAGATCAGTCAGATGATAATATGTTAAAGCTACCTAAACCTCCGGAAGGTGAAGCAAAGGATATGATTCCGCACTTCACCGATATAATTATGGACTTAACTATACAAAACAGGAAGATTGCAATAACTGACTGGTGTATGTTTAAGTTCTCTAATGGGTACGTTAGACTTGACTTAACAAACGTCGACTTCTCTAAGTTAAAGTGTCCTTCACATAACTACGTGAGTTGGAGACACAAAGACGTTGTCAAAACCCAAATCGAAGATTGGTTAAAACAGGGTCTAATTGAAATCAATTATGATGCAACCCCAGTTAACTTAGCTCTCTTAGCGGTCGATCAATATAAATCTGATGGAACATTTAGTAAAACAAGAGTAGTACTAGACCTGTCGCCAATCAACAAACTAATTCCACAACATAGTTTTCATTACCTAAGATAAGCGAGATACTACGCAAAATGGAGGGTGCGACTATCTTTTCCAAGATAGACTTAAAAGCTGCATTCCATCAACTACAGATATATGAGCCTCATAGGAAATACTTTTCCTTTACTTGGCAAGGTAAGAAGTACCAGTTTAAAGGTGCACCTGAAGGCTTACACATGTTACCTTCTTTCTTCCAACAAGTTATGATGGAACTATTTGCGGACCTGTCGTATAACGTATCAGTCTATTTAGATGATATAGTTATCTTTACAAAGACAGCACATGAACATGCTAGACTCGTTAAAGAAGTCCTAAAGCGACTTAATCATGCTAAACTTAAGATTAACGAAGACAAGTGTTCTTTTGCTAAAGATACTATACACTTACTTGGCTACAAAGTATCTGCAGCAGGGGTAGAAATTGATCCTGGCAAGAAACAGTTTCTGTTGGATTTATCAACACCAATTACTGGAAGAGATGTGAACTCTGTGTGTGGGGTTGTTAACTTCTTCTCGGATTCGGTACCGCATCTTTCTCATTACTTAAAGCCTTTCAGTCACCTACGGCTGCACAAAGGACCTTTGGGAAAGCTCTGGACTAAAGAATGTGATGATGCATTCAAGCTAGTCAAAAGTAAAGTAATGGACGCATGTAGAAATACAGTCTCCGGTCATTCTAAAATATCAAGATCAAATGAGATAACATATTGGTTTTTAATTGTAAATCCTACTTAAAGCGTATGACCGATGGAATAACACTAAGAACATTGTTCAGTTCAAAGTCGGCGATTACGTTAACATTATAAATCGAAACGCCAACGTTACCGAACTCTCTTCTAAGACGATAGGACCTTTTGTTATTTCCTACCATGATGAGAAGAGTGATACTTACGAAGTGAATAACATTGATGGTACTAGCGCAACCAATCTAGGCACTCACATGGAAAATTACTAGGTTTCAAACTATATTAAACTAAAATACAATTTAGTCAGTTAGGATTTAGCAGTGGTAGCTTGTGTAAGAATGATCGCATCAATTGTCGAGTTATGGCGTCCTCAACTTCGGCCCCAATATTTGAGCTGGATGGAATGGCTTCTCCATCGATGGCGAAACCGGAATTTTCGGACAGGTCCAATACTTCCTTTTCACTCCGGATTTGTGCTGGAGTGTCCTTTAGATGTGGAGTTATAATGTTCCCGACATTCGTATCCACGAATTTTCCAGCCTTTCGACGTTTATCCCCAATATTTGACGGCACGTGGTCAGGGGGGGCAAGCTGGGGTCCTGAGCTTCACTCCTAGGTGATACACGGACGCTGGCGAGCCTTTCCGCGGTAGTAGATACCTCTTCTTCCAAGGCTTTAGGATCCGACGAGTCATCCTCAGAATGATCCTCTGTACCAACCTCAGAATTGGCTTCCCCAACAGTTTCCTCGGCAGGCTCAACTCCAGACAGGCTAGGTGTTTCCACAGGGACCTCAGGAACCTCGGCAGGCTTAGCAGGTTTAGAGCTAGCGGCTCCCTTGCCTTAAGAAGTACCCTTAGCCATAGTATTTGCTGGCTAGTAAATCGATGTTAGACAGTCTAGAAGCAGTACACTACTGTAACTACTAAATAACTGAAAAATATGTAAACTTCGATGGAAAATTACTAGGTTTCAAACTATATTAAACTAAAATACAATTTAGTCAGTTAGATTTAGCAGTGGTAGCTTGTGTAAGAATGATCGGGACTGCCTCATGTTAAGAGCCTAAATATCCTCGATCACACAGGGCGTACCTCTAGCTGTTCTTTATTGAATAATTTTCACTAGAAGTACTAAGTGTTCATGACCACTTGCCTAATTTGTAAATAGACATAATAACGTAAGTTACGTTAATACATTAGCTGATATAAATATAGTTCCATCTGAAGAAAAGTTAAAAAAAAGAAAAAAAGACTTATTGGATTTTGGAGATTGGCGTGAGGACCAAAATCTATACGTAGTAGTTCGGAGATTATAAAGCTTAGTTTATAATATCCTACATCTACTAATGTCTCAAATAGGTCCAAGTAGATGAGTCATACCAAATACTCAGGCTATTGGAGCCATCAAAGTGAATCTAGAACACTTTGGAAATAAAGGAAAAAGAGCTTGTACTAAGTTATTTAAAATACAAATAAAAACCAATGTATTATCTCAATTGATCTTGATATTTTAGACTGACCGGAGGCCGTATTTCTACACTATGGTGTTATCGAGCCCTGCCAATGGGCGCCTCCTTCAGCCCTTATTATTTCAATCTTCTGGTGCAAGTTCTGCGAAGCTTCTGCAGAAAGAACGGGTTTCGACTGATCATCTATGCCGACGACTTGCTTTTGCTGGGGAGCTTACACACGATCGAAGTGCAATTGGAGTATCTGAAAGGGATGGTGCTAGTACTGGGCCTATGCTTCGCAAAAGGGAAGGGGTAAACACGGAAACCTACTCAACGACTGGAGCGTCTAAGCGTGATCATATATCTGTCACTGAACGAGATCCGGATGAGCTCGATCTTTGGTCTCAAAGTTCACACGTGACCAAGGAACTGGTATATGAGTTATGCAAAACCCACAGGAAACTAGCTCTAAAACTAGACATTCATACCTCGTAGTACCCCAATTGGCATCGTTCTCAATGCCAGGGATCCGACCGGTTTTTATGAATGTCAGAAACAGTGCCAGCATATTAACTCGCAATAACAGCATTCTCCCAGAAGCCCTACTTCAGGCCCTACTTCAGACATTCTCAACCCAGGAAATCTGGACTCCCTGAGTGTAGTGGGAGCTTACGGACGACAGATAGTTGCTTTAAAACGGCTACGGAGCAGTTATCCATCATCTGGCGATAGGGAAGACGTGAGAGTTGCAAGGGGTATGGCTTGAAAAGGACCAAGATTATCCGATTGCAGTGTTATAGAACCGAGTATTGCTGGAAGCACGGAAGCACTGGCACTTCCAAGCTATCATCCCTCCAACAGCATCAGTGATATTCATCACAGACAGTTCGTCTGTGATGCACGCTTTTACGCAAGCGTCGGTCTCGATCACCACGGATGAACTAGAAACCGAAAACCTTCACCTCTTTCTGTCACAAGCACAAAGTGAGGTGGCCAGTGGCCCTAGCTTACCTACCAGGCCCACTGAACAGCCACCCTGATTTTTTTGTCCCGGAAACAAACCTTAGGACAGTACATATGGATGGTACGCAGTACGGAGTTGCTCCAAATGTATCGAAAATTGGGAGTAACCACCGAGCAGGATCTCTTCTCCAGAGAGTACTACTTCATTCTTGTATTCCACTCGAACATACTCAATCAGCACGCATTTCATTGCCGTTGGGATCAGGAAAGCTACTTGATGACTCCGCCAAAGCCACTGGTTGGGCAGACGTTGGAACGACTGAATACGCAATTGTCCAAGGCGGTAATAATATTGCTGATCTGGCACTCTGCAATTTAGTGGGCCAGTCTTACGCGACATGCAGAGGATATGAAAATCCTCCCACTCTGTGTTATACATTATCCTATAACGATCGCAACAGCACTTCACGCGATGCGACCATCATGGAGGTATGTCGCAATCCTATACAATCCATAGATTTATTTCACGTAGATCTTTCCACGGTTGAATCTCGTTAGGATTCGACGATGTAGGTAACACTACATCAAAACGTTATCAAACATTGATACATATGTAACAGCCTTATGCTGAATCCAAGGCATGGAATTACTTTATACCTCCGCAAACATCATAGTAGCTCTTGGGCTTCTTCGCAGCTATGGCCAGCAAAATTCCTTCATTGTTCGCAACGACATGAAAGTCTACTGCCAAGCTGTGAAGAAGTGACTAGCTGCTTATTATTGTCATATGTAAACTTCGATGGATATTTCTATGTTTTAAACTATGTTATACAAAACTAAGACACAATTTAAGTCAGTTAGGATTTAGCAGTAGTAGCTTGTGTAAGAATGATCGAGACTGCCTCTTGGTAAGAGCCTTAATATCCTCGATCACACAGGACGTACCTCTAGCTGTTCTTTATTGAATAATTTTCACTAGAAGTACTAAGTGTTCATGACAACATGTCTAATTTGTAGATTGACATAAGAACGTAAGTCAAGTTAATACATTAGCTAATATAAATAAAGTTCCATATGAACAAAAGTTAAAAAAGGAAAAAGACATTGGATTTTGGAGATTGGCGGGAAGACCAAAACCTGTAAGTAGTAGTTCAGAGACTATAAAATTAAGTTTATAATATCCTACATCTACTATCATGTCAAATAGATCCAAGTAAATGAGTCATATCAAATACTCAGGCTATTGGAGCCATCAAAGTGAATTTAGAACACTTTTGAAATATTGGAAAAAGAATTTTACAATTAAAAACCAATATGTTATCTCATTTGATCTTGATATTTAGAATGACCGGAGACTGTATTTCTACATGCGTCCATTACTTTACTTTTGACTAGCTTGAATGCATCATCACATTCTTTAGTCCAGAGCTTTCCCAAAGGTCCTTTGTGCAGCCGTAGGTGACTGAAAGGCTTTTAAGTAATGAGATAGATTAGGTACCGGATCTGAGAAGAAGTTAACAAACCCACACACAGAGTTCACATCTCTTCCAATAATCGGTGTTGATGAATCCAACAGAAATTGTTTCTTGCCAGGATCAATTTTTACCCCTGCTGCAGATACCTTGTAACCAAGTAAGTGTATGGTATCTTTAGCAAAAGAACACTTGTTCTCGTTAATCTTAAGTTTGGCATGGTTTAGTCGTTTAATACTTCCTTAACGAGTTTAGCATGTTCATGTGCTGTCTTTGTAAAGATAACTATATCATCTAAATATACTGATACGTTATCCGACAGGTCCGTAAATAGTTCCATCATATTTTGTTGGAAGAACAAAAGTAGCATGTGTAAGCCTTCAAGTGCACTTTTAAACTGGTACTTCTTACCTTGCCAAGTAAAGGAAAAGTATTTCCTATGCGGCTCATATATTTATAATTGATGGAATGCAGCTTTTAAGTCTACCTTGAAAAAGATAGTCGCACCTTCCATTTTGCGTAGTATCTCGCTTATCTTTGGTAAGGGAAAACTATATTGCGGAATTAGTTTGTTGATTGAAGACAGATCTAATACTACTCTTGTTTTGCTAAAAGCTCCATCAGATTTATATTGATCGACCGCTAAGAGAGCTAAGTTAGCTGGGGTTGCATCATAATTGATTTCAATTAGACCCTGTTTTAACCAATTTTCAATTTGGGTTTTGACAACGTCTTTGTGTCTCCAACTTACGTAGTTATGTGAAGGACACTTTAACTTAGAGAAGTCGACGTTTATTAAGTCAAGCTTAACATATCCGTTAGAGAACTTAAACATACATCAGTCAGTTATTGCAATCTTTCTGCTTTGTATAGTTAAGTCCATAATTATATCAGTAAAGTGCGGAATCATATCTTTTGCTTCACATCTTTTTTAGGTCTAGCCCATTAGGCAGACCAGTGAGAGTTATACCTTAACTGAGAAGATCAGTCATACCTAATTGAATCGTTTTTCTGAGACATGTCAGTAACGATTATATGTATATATATATATATATATATATATATATATATATATATATATATATATATATATATATATATATATATATATATATATATATATATATATATATGTATATGCATATTTATATATGTATATAGAGGAAATACTCTAAATGTACATGGCCTACATAGGAAAGTCACTAAATATACATACATACTTACGGGTACGTTTTCTAATTGCCCAATTAAAATCGCTAAATGTGATTTTCAATTCCTTTCTCAAATTTTTTTCAAAAAAAAAAAAAAAAGTGCATTTAGAGCCTTTCTTATGTACATTTAACTTTCCAGTGCTGTAATTTTTTTCAAAAAAAAAAAAATGATTTTTTCTAAATGTCACAATGTACTGACCTTCTACCTGCAAAAATGTGCATATTGGTTCTTATCTGTGATATCTGTCTTCATTTTGTAAATGATTTTAGTGCCACACACTCTTTTCACACACACAAAAAACACATGACGCGGATTCCAAATTTGGCGGCAAATGTCTGTCTCGATATTCTGTTTTGGATTTTTCTTGATTTTTTTATATTAGTTTTATTATTCTCGCCTGCGACCACCAAGTCTGCCGCTCTCGCCTGCGACCAAATTACAAAAATTAGGCTATATTTTTGTTTTTCAAAAATTACACAATATCAATGGCGCAGCGGCAAAGATGTGTGACGATCAAAGAGATTTTTTTTTGGGCGCAGGTTCTATTATCTCTGCAGTGGTTTTTTTTTTACAAACATATACGTATTTATTTACGCATATATACATACATATATAATGTATTTATTGACACATGTATACATATATAAAATATACATATACATATACATTAAAACCGGCGAAACTTTGAAAGTGTTAGACAAGTATACTGTCCCACAATCTAAGGCAGTCAAGCAACTTGTTGATTTTGCTTTACAAGCGCATGCAGGGTTAATACTCAAACCATCACAATTGAAAGGGCATGTGGAACAGTATCAAACCGTACGTTGTGGGATCACATAAAACAGTTACAGCTAATAGACTCTGTAAGAGATATTCTTATGAAGGTCCCAGACACTACATTCGTAGTGTATAAAACTATATGTTCCTACGTAGGAACCGATATTCCCATGTACGACGGAATCTACTTATCACTTGGTGACATGAAGCGAGTTTATAAGCATCTACCAAGATGGGGTGCGTTTGATGCTGCACATATGAATACTGTTTCCGGCGGTGTACCTCAGTTTCCCACCACATACAATACTAATGGTCATCTGGAGTTGTTAGCTATTTCGACAGTGAGCAAAGAGAATGGGTCCTACTGGAACAGGTTCAAAGAGCTCTCTAATAGTTGCTTTCCAAATATGTCGGTGTACCTCGTATATAAAGAAAAAGATAGGTATTTTCGTTTTGAATTTATAGTTACGATACCATGTTTCAAGTGGGACAAATCTTTATCTGATATTTTTTAATGCAAAGCAAGTATTTATTCATTCACTATATTTGTGTTTTAATAGGCATTCATCAGAGCATCGCAAATTCAGTGCATCAAGTTCAAGCTAGGACTTGTATACTGCATATCATCAAAAACGTGATGAACAAAGGGCTACTTGGTAGAAACGATAAACCAACTCATCAATCGATAATTGCTATCACTAAAGCAGCTACCGTACAGGGATACGCCTACCACGCTCAGGTAAGTATTTATTTGTATACAGGCAAGACTCTGGATGGGCTTTTTCTTGCACTCTATGCACAAATTGTGGGTTGGTTTAATATTTGCTTACTTATGAATCAGAGAGTATACGAGACAACCACGAGCTTGGAGACAAGATTATGGATTACTTGGAGAGCAGAAAGGAAGAATTCGCCAACTATCTATTCGTGAAGGCTCGTCGAGAACACAATGCAGTCTTCACTGATCCAGAAACGGATGTAAATAGTAATGTAGTCTGATTTGTTAATCGTCAATCATACAATTTTGTTGTATGTGTAGGACTAACTAAGTTGAATTAATTTAACCTTTTCAAATTCAAAGGGGCTCCTCTCTTGAGACGCGGATATACAACAGCTATATTTCTGTTTATGATCAAATAACTTCCAATGTAGTAGGTATGTAAACAATTCGTCCTTTACTTACCAGTGACTTGCCCTGCCGCCAAGAAAAAATAGTATCTACATATCACCATCCTCTAAAAGTATTTACCTCGCAATTTTGACAGAGCAAGCAAATTTTGTGCACCTGGACATGAGAAGTGCAAATATAGTAGATATGCTTATACTCTATTCGAATTGGCATATGAAGAAAAAGAAAAGATTATCAGGACGAAGCTAGGCAACTCAAGAGTGAGAGAAAGCAGGTATGCAATACTGATATCAAATTAACCATGATTGATCGACAAATTCGTTTTTACATATATGCACGTATACAAAGGCTTTTTTCAAATTTAATTTTTCCAGGTTACACCCTGGGCAGTAGAAAAGACTATAGCCCAACTCAATAAGTTAAAACCATGTGCCGTGACTATCGTGAGCAATGCTGTAAACGGAGATTGGTTCGATTGCCAGGTAAACTTCAAATCGCACAGTTCAACAGTTCAGACCTGCTCAGTCAAGCTGGTACGCTCTCGGGGAAGTATAGATTGTGAGAGCTGCAATTTGCATGTGTCTGAAGGTATCTCTTGTGGGCATGCTGCGAGGTGCTTTGTGCACATTGCTAAAGTATTTAACGTGAATAATATTACGAGTGATTATATCCTGTACAACAAATGTTGGTATTCGCGGTTGCTTTGGGTGGAAACTTACATCTTGCAAACCAGTTTCACGGGACAATCGATGTACTTTGACTTTGAAAACATGAAACAGCATTCACTGCTTCCCTGTCCTACTCCGAGACCAGCGGGTCGCCCGAAGAAACGGTACGAAAAGTCATCTCGTAGGTAAGTAATTATGTTTTGATGCGTGTTAATTAAGAAAACAGTGCTCTTTCAAAGATCAAGACTTAAAAACACCTTTTCCATTTTGATTGCATTAGGGATCATGTACTTAAGAAGACTATACACACCTTTTCCACAATGATTGTATCAGGAATCACGTACTTAAGAAGACTATAACGCGCTCGAAGTGTGAAGAAACTGGCAACAACATCAACACCTGCGATGGCGAGTATGTGGTTTTTTGATTTATTTGATTCTACGCGTACTCGTCAGTCTCCGTGGCAAGTCTCTTTTGTGTAATCATTTGTGACTTTCTTGCTTAAAATTTCCTTTACCCTCTTACGGCGACAACTTGTATCAACTAAAGAACCTTCGAAGTATACGAAAGCTACTAGAAGATCACGAAAGTTCAAGGTAAGGAACATTATCAGTGATTGCAATGTTGAGTTTGTTGCTTGTGATATATTGTGTAACTGATTTTCATGCGTCGTCAATCACCTGCTCAAAGGCACAGACAAAAACAAACGCCAACGAAGACGCACTCAGTAGACCAAAACAAAGACACCGTTAATAATTCGCCCCTACGGAATTTGCTGACAACTGATGCGCCACCTTCATCAACGTCATCTGCCACATATGTCTATTCAGTTTATTAAAAATATTGAATTGATGCTGATAAGGGAAAAAATTGAGATTGTTTGTTAATGATCGTGACTCAACGAAAAAACTCAAAACAGTGACACCGTTAAAGATTCGCCCCTACGGGAGATGCCAACGACTGATGCGCCACTTTCATCAACGTCATCTGCCACGTATGTATAT
This sequence comes from Sphaeroforma sirkka, assembly GCA_001586965.3. Classification (NCBI taxonomy): domain Eukaryota; class Ichthyosporea; order Ichthyophonida; genus Sphaeroforma; species Sphaeroforma sirkka. The sequence goes on from LUCW03001711.1 coordinate 29,697, forward strand.
TCGGTTCCTTTAAAATATTGAATCGATGCTGATAAGAGAAGGAATTGGATTCTTTATAAGATAACAAAAATCTGTTCGCGGGGGAAATGTATGACGTATTACTACGTGTATAGCGGAACTGATGGCGCAATGGGAACAGGCGATTGACTCGGGAGAACATCAAAAGGAAGCTTCTTTATATCAAATTATCAAGCAATATGAAAAGGAGAGTGAAGTTTTCCTCTTAATGACCTCGTCTAGTTTTGCCGGTATGTATGGGGTTCCAGTGGCGCATCGAATGGATATAGAACATTTTCAAAATGTAGCTTTCAAAGAATAGATTGTGACAAAGTCTAACTTTCACAGTTTAATTCGCCCTGTCCCCGCCCTGTCACATATATCATTACGTCCGTCCGAGATGCTGATAACAATCCGACACCTATATAGACAGAAACCTCTCCAGTGAAATGTGACATGGTAACCAGTGAAAGTATGTTTTTCAGGCTGTATAACTCTGATAGTTGAGTTAGTGTAAAGACTATATTTGAGTAACGTAATGATTATGTTCATATTCAAAACTTGTGCTTGCTGACATAATATGTACATTACTTGGTACAGAGACAAGCTCTTCTATCGTTGCAGACAAGGAATGCACATCCAGCCAAATGAAAACAATAGCTATTAACCACAACGACAATGAATACTCATCAAGGTGTGTTTTACATTTTTGAGAAGTATTGTCGATTCTCTGTAAGGTGAAACTCCGTAAAGTTTTATTGATCCCCATATTCCCAATATACAATTAGCAGTGAACTGCCAGGGAAATTCGAGCATCAAACATATCAGGCTGAAATCTATGCATCGGGTGCACCAATGAGAGAAAAACTGGCTGCAAACCGCAACGCACGCCTAGCAGCCAAACGAAGCAAGACGCTTGGCAAGTCTAGAGTGTTAATGACTAGCAAAAACAAGTTGTATCACTCTACGTTGTTGAGAAAGAGAGCGCCGCCGTCTACAATAAGCAGTGGAAACAGTGAACGTGTAGAAAAGAAGCGAAAAGAGATAATCAACGTAGATACCAATGTAGTGAAAGGTACTGTGGCAGAGTCGAAGTTATTTTATGTCGGCGGCTGGATCTTGCAGAAGAACGTTGTAGTACAATGCTGCAAACCAGGGGGAGTGGATCAAAGGCTCGCTTATATCCGGGGTATTCTACCATTTATCACAATTACCCTCTCTGGCTGTTCGTTTCTGCGATGCTGATGCACACAGAGTATGGATGAAGGACTTATACAAGTATCGTAGGGCAGAAAGCTTACGACTTAATGGACCACCACAGGTGTCCGAAAGGATTTGTGTATTGATCCCATGGAATCATAGCAACGCACATTGGAACTAGGCGATTGTTACATTGTACACAACTAACGCTACAGTTACTATTTTAGATGGTATGCCAAATCCTGTTAGAGCTGACGAACAATTCGATTATATAGTACGATGGATACCTCACAGATAATGTTACATACAGCCTAAAAGTAGGCGGTATAAACCAACACGACAATTTTAGCTGTGGGGTTTTACTTTGTGCCTATGCTAGAGCAGTGTCGGAAAATCCACAACTCGTGTATGATATGGAGGCATTGTCTTCGCACGAATATGTCACAAGCGTCCAACATGACAACAGAATTAGAAAATGGATTGCCAAAACACTATTCTCGTATATTCTTGTAAAATAGCATCACAGACCACGTGAGTTGCGAACCAGGCAGAGAGATAAGTTTGAATGAAGCAGCATATATCAACACCAATCAATAAAAGACAACATACCCCCCCCCCTCAACACATTTATTCGTAAAAAAATGGATATAGCCTAAGGTTCCTTAATTTAAATTTTATCATATTTTGCACGATAAAGTCACTAAATGTACATAAAAAAAAGTGATTGTCACTAAATGTACATTTGTACATATTTGATCCATATTTCAGTACGTTTTCATCGAGAAAAAGGGTGAATGTACATTTCGTGACTTTTCCACATTTTCAATGTACATTTAGCGACTTTGTTCTAAAAACACCCTAATGTTTGAGCCGCAAGCAAAGTTTACTATCTTTGCACCCCGAGCTGGGAGATATGCGGCTGAATAACAGTGTAGTACCATTCTTAATCTTTACTCTTTAACTTACCGACCTACTTATGGTGTGGGTAGCCTTTGCTCTTGTACTCTCTTTGAAAGTGGACCCTGTCAGGGATGAGAGATCACTAATGATAGTGATACCCAAGGGAGTGAATGACACTGACACTCAGTGAGATCCCTGCGGGATCAGGCGGGACCCTTTATGTGGGTCAGTTTGTCTGGGGCGGAGCTCTTCTAAAAAGTAACGAAGAGGCACATATGGTTGGCTTCTACTGGTTAGAATCCAGTATCAAAGCGTAAGAGCATATGCCAGCCTCACTGTGAGACTTACTAGTCGAACAGATACGAAAGTAGGTTCTAATGAACCGCTAATTTTAAGTGGTTTAGTTAGCGATCAACGAATAAAAGTAGCATAAGGGATAACAGGCTATAACAGGCTAGTCACGGCCAAGAGTTCACATCTACGCCGTGGTTCGGCACCTTACTATATCGGGGTTGACCGTCTATCGGACTGTACTCTCAAAGAGATTTCGGTGACCCAACATATACATTGTCATAAATGCACAATCTCAATGAAGACTAAATGTGTACATTTTGTGAGTCGATGCAACATTTTAATTCCCAACTTGCGAATAAGATTTTTAATACGTACACTGACAGTCTGGCGATGATCCTTCATGTCATAAAGTTTTACTAGCTTAACAAGGCGTCTACTGGCTTTATTGTGTTCGCCCTCATTCTGACTGCGGTACTCTTTCTGTATCCAAATAAAGAGCCGGTATTCATGAATTTAGTTGCGCCCATGTTTGCCCAGTACATTTTGCCAAAGCATACAAAGTGCATATTTCCTGTTGTATCGGCATCCGACCTAGTATAATTTTAGTTCCGCTGAGCGCTGAATATATGTAGAAACTGATAAATAAACTGCTGCATACTTACACATTGTCCTGCTATATATACATTGTCATAAATGCGCAATAGATGTTCTTATCTAATAAATAGTTGTTTATATTCTATTGATGCGCTAATTGATATACGATACAACAGCCTTGTTTCTATTTATATCCCTGTTCTGTAGTCCACAGTCGACATTCTCCTTGTACCTTCTTATCCATAACATCTTATACATACGTTCCTTCAATTGGACTTATATCAGTACTTTGATTCTTTTATATGTTGCAGATAGATCGGCAATTTTGTCACATGAGTTGTCCTTCCCTATTAAATTGCTTTCAAGCCTTCGACTTACCAGATGGTGCTTCTTTTCTCTTGCCTCGACATCGAAACTAACATTTTCCCACTTCTTACAGCTATAGCAGCACTGTCACCGCTATCGCGAGCGAGGTATACGTTTATGCTGAACACGACGGGGGACTAAATTGGTGAGTTTAACAGCTCTTTAGGGTATATTCAGTCTCTACTAAGTGAGTGTTTGTTCAGAAGATTACATTGCCATTCAAAGACGCACTGTCGTTCAGATCAAGGATAGTTTTAGTGTTTCTTTGTCGAATCTGTAACAAATTTATATATTATGACGAGCAGCCGGGGAACAATATGTGGACTAAGATTTGCACATTCCCCGAAAAAAAAAAATCGAATAAAAATTTCTCCCCACCCGAAATCGAATCAGGGACCTACCGATTTATGTAACCACTACAGTCGGTTGCTCTACCAACTGAGCTATAGAGAATATGTTTAAATTTGTAATTTTTTTAATATATATTTTTATAAACTATTTGAAGTAGGTTTCACTGAAGGCAAATTTACCTCGTATTCGCAAGAAAGGTTGAGCAAGGCGATACTTACCAAAAGGGTAATTTTCACCAAAACGGTAGTTTTATAGTACTTCGTCAGGATGCGTGTATATACGTTCCAACCAGGGATATACCGATTTATATAAATATTGCATTCCACTGCTCGTCAATGCAAGTTGTCCTACTGAAAATTTGTGGCATCTAGGAACCAGATTATCAGAAAAGCCAATCCAAACCCCAAAACCCAGGATTGTCAAATACTGAGTTTTGGATCCAGGATCCAATATTTCTGATATTAGAGTGATCAGAAATATAGCGGGATTACCGGTAGATGATACCGGGACTCCCGCGTGTGAGAGAAACGCTTAAGTGAAGGTTGAGTCTAGTGTTGAAACACCAAACAATATAGACTCGATGCGAGTCCTTCGGCCTACGACTTTTACCTAGCTGAGAGGAATGCACTGGAGAAGAGGTCTATTGTTTCCTATGGTCGTATCTTATCAATTACTCTCAAACTCAGTATTTAATCATCCTGAGTTTTGGGTTTTGGATTGGCTTTTTTTTGCTAACCTGGTCCCTAGATACTACAGCCCCCCAACTTTGTGCTTCAGAGCCTGTGTAGAGGAGTGGAAAGTGACATCTTATAGTACTATATTTATTGTTCTCAGACATTAAAGTATTTTAAAGTGTTTTAAGTTTTAAGTGAATAGGGATAATATTATTTATTTCAAAAATGGCAAGTATGTATATTACAATGTATGAACATATGGTATGGCTCTCATAGTCGCTGTAGTGGTCCAGGAAAGATTAACGTTTGCCGGGATTTGCGGGTTAGGTGAGAAGAGGTTTGCATTATGCTTTGCTTGGTAAGCCTTCTGGAGACGATCCGCGGTAGATTGGAGGATGTCTGCGTTAGTGGAGTTGACAAGTGGGATCAGTAGTGCATCCATGCTGCGGTCAAGAATTTTGGCGCTCGTTCATGTGTGCAGCGGGCCTCCCGCTTGGTGCGGAGATAATAGATTAAAGCTGCTTTCGTAGCGTCGGGATGTTGTTGGGAGCGGGGGTCGATGTTTTCATCAAGCTGCCATTTCCACGTCAGTGCTGCATGTCGTTTTACCTGGGCGACAGCGTCGCTAGGAACACAAAGGCGGATGAAACTGATGGAGCTTCCGCGGCGATTTGGTTGAGATACCGATTTAGACGGAAGATACCAGAGAAAGTGGTGGCGATTGAGGACTGGTTGGGCATGCCAGTATTTTTCAAATACTGATTGGGATGGGGGCTTGCCGTTAGGGAAAATTGCTTGGAAGAAGAGCCATACCGGAGTTATGTCATTCGTTTCATGAAGAGTTTTGTCCGGCATCGGGCGGCCCACCACTTTCGTCAAAAGGTGTTCGGTTGGTGTTTTCAGTGTGAGACAAGTACAAATCGTATTGCAAGCTAATGAGCTTAAATTGTATTTAAGAAGTTGTTAGAAGAAAGTTCTTTAGGATCCACAGTAGGGTACTAGAGATGGGAGATGTACATGGTTAGTACCGACTCGGTTAGTACGATGACGCAAAGAATCAGCGGCATACTAGATTATTTTACAAAAGTTTTCAGAATGGGATATTAGGAAGCATACAGAGACACAAGTAAGCACCTGTGAGATATTAGGAGCATATAAGGGTGGGGGCGCACATAACACGAACGATGCAAGTAAATACAAGGTTAAATTGTGAGAAATGATATGCGAACACACTCAAATCACTAGAACTTCCAGATAAATCAGGTCAACGGAGAGGATCAACAACTAAACGTCGTCAGTCCCATACGGAACGCTCCGCTCCGCACTCAGGTCAGGCACTGGAGAGGGGCAACAACAGACACATCTTGGGGCTCCACACATTATTTCCGCGGACGACAAGCAGCCACCAACAACAAGCAAAAAAAATGGACCTGCACAATCTAACGAGGATGTCATATTCGAGGGTGAGACCAAGGAAGTACCCAACCTGCGTGCGGACAGTAGTCAGACTTTTTATTGGTGAACAGGTAGCCAGTGAAGGGCTGTCCCCTCGTTCGTCTCTGGATACTCCAGGGGCCTTATTTCCCAGTAATGACCCACCACGCCTCCCACCTAACAAGCGGAAGCGTCACCGGAACCGTACCAACAACAAGGAAACGGCACGGGAACAATCGTCAGCTCAGAAACTCACGGAGCTGATGACACAACAGCAGTCTCTCTTTGAAAATACGAACAGAGGTTACAGCGCATAAACGCCGGACGAACTACAATAGGGCCGGCCGCTAAGGAGAGTTCTTCTGACGCACACGAACGGGTACAGGCAGTACCAGAGGACGAAGACAACCCTACCTTCCGAATTCAAGGCTGTGAGCGTCCGTTTTATGGACTTGGGTACAAATCACCAGGGTCAGAGGACAGTTCAACCGAGGAGGATGATACTCTGTCTGCCAGTGAGAACACACCAACTTTTCAAGAGTTCGCACATGAACAAGTATTAGCCAGACAGAATCCTCAAGGTAAGCAGGCGGTGAAGAATAGACAGGACCGATTAAGTACGAACCTGCGCCAACAACAGCAACGTCAGTGGGGAGAGAAAGAAGCGCCCAGTGAATATGTACAGACACATAAACGACAAGAGAAGGAGACAACAGTGCCTCCGCCCACACCGGCTAGTATCGAGAAAAGGCGACAGGCGCTACACGCACGGATACTACAGTTAAGTGACGAGCTATGCCAAGCAATCGAGGAGAATAACACGGCTCGAGCTGAAGCTCTTCGGGGCGTGATTGAGACACTTCGAGCTACATTAGAGTCCCGACCGGTAGAGAAGCGTCCCGTACCTTCACCACGTACGTGGCCTGATTGGCCGTCGAACAGATACTACCTACATGATATCATGGAACGGGACACAAGAGGGGCTCTCCTCGAGGCGTTCAAGAACGCACAAATCGCAGGGCTGGACGAGAGTTGGAACCTTACATGGTTTCATAAGGTACTATCTTACTTCAAGGCGGAGAAGTCAACGCTGGACTACATCCGCGACAACTCTGAACGGTTGAAGACATGCACACCTCAACTACAGATCGAACAGATCTGTTCGCACGAAACACACGACACTGTCGATCCCGCGTTTCGCAAGTTAGCCAAGGGCCAAAGTCGGAACATGCACACTCCTCTTATGGAACAAATGACACAGCTCATGGAGAACCACAGGAGGGCACGTGAACGGTGCCAGACAGATGCCGACTTCCAACAGAATTTAGTGAACCACTGCATTGTACAACTGTTAGAAGAAGCTCTCAACGGCCGTACGTATGAACGTACTCTACAGTTGCATCCCAAATGGCAACTGATGGAGACACACGAGCTTATACAGCTGTTGAGCCCTGACATTCAGGATGCACAGCAACGTACGGCAGCACGTTTCCAGGGTCGCAACAACCGCGAGGGCCCGACGACCAATGGAAGTCGCGACCACACCAATAGCCGCCCCAACCTACAGACGAGTAGACGACAGACGCAGAATTGGACTCAACGGCCCCAACCTACGGTACCAACGACTTGTGCGGGGTGCCAGGCACAGGCGCCACCAGGTGGTAGGCACATCCACGGTGTCACCATTTCAGGGCGTCGCAAGCGGTGAGCGCAGAGGGTCGGGCAAGGCTATACGACAATAACCGTCCTTTGAGGGACGTACAATCGGTACACAGACCGTCCACAACGTCAACCGCAGGACAGGGGCAGAATACATCCCAGACTAGAGACGTAGTTACAATACGTCCGACGCCTCAAGTACAGGTGAATGCGATTACACAGGACGAAGACTTGGCTCCACCATCGGAAGCTACAGAGATTCATATCAACACGATCCTTTACGAAGACTTCGAGCACATGACGTCACCACCAAACCACACCTATGACACGTGGGAGTCGGTAGCCGATCATGCATGAGAGGTGAGGGTGTCTGAGTCGGATAGGAGCTTCATATTTGTTACCACGATTGGAGCAGTGATGGCAATACAAGACCCATTGCTGACGTCAGACAACCGAGTCTATATTCAAGTACAAATCAACGGACGTACGTTCAAAGCCTTGATAGACACGGGAGCAAATAGAAGTTGTATCTCACAGACATCCGCAGACCTCCTTGGCCGACCAATAACTCCGGCACCACCTGGGTCATTTATATATTTAGCTGACAAGGCGGTGCGAACTCCTCGACTGGGGACGACGGAAGTGGTACCTATAAGGTACGGTACCAGAATTATCGACGGTTCATTAGAATTGATGAACTTGCCGACGGGTATAGATGTTATAGTGGGGCAAGATATGTTGAAAGGCTTGGGCCTATACATAGGCGGTATCCAATCGCCACTTGCACCAATAGACCCCACAGAACTAGAAGAGCTCCTCGAACCCATACCACGCCGACAGGCACCTAACACGACGGAACCCGTCGATGTACGCGAACGGTTGGCACAGGATTTGGAAGCCAATGCGAAAATTGCCGACAACGCGCGCTGTCGTCTGGAAGGGAGTGAGGTAACCATCCCAGTAACCCATGAACAAGCGTTGCAGATGCGGCGATCGGCGCGTAACTTCGTATCCGATCGATGGCTCCCCCTATGTGGATGAACAAGTGAAGAAGTGGTTGACGGATTTGGTGATCACGAAACGAACGACACCAACGACTGTTAATCTTCCTCTCCTTGCGGTACCGACATTCGATGCGGAAGGCAACGTCAAGAAGGTACGCGTGTGTTTAGACATGCGTGCCGTTAACGCGCTTATTCCTGGTGACCAGTTCCTGATCCCCAAGGTCAACGAACTCATATCTCGCCTCAAGAGTAAGAAGTACTACACGACGCTGGACATATCGGCTGCATACCACAGGCTGCCCATCCATCCAGACTCACAATACTTATTTAGTTTTACACACGAACGTTATCAGTACTCGTTCACATCAGCACCGTTCGGTCTTCATGTACTCACGCAGCAGTTTCAACGTACCTTGAGTACAATACTTGATGGCTTACCGGTTCACCACTATATCGATGACATAGTTATCGCCAGTGACGGTTATGACGAACACGTTAGGACGGTGCAGAAGGTGATACAACGCTTAACATACCACAGTTTTAAGCTTAACCCTGCCAAGTGCCACTTCGCTATCTCCGAAGTCATGATCCTAGGGAAGAAAGTATCGGCACAAGGCATTGACATTAACCATGAAAAGCAGGCCAAGCTGATCGACTGGCCCACACCACAACAACGATACAAAGATATAGCCTCGGCGTTGGGTTTAGCAAATTACCTCCACGAACATCTGCCTAATTTCGCGAACACGGTTGCACCCTTGCGCGAATTTTGCAAACTCAAACCAAAGGAGTTGATAGGTGATCGTTGGGAGGAGAGACATGCACAGGCGTGGCAGGCAATGAAAGACGCAGTGGTGAATGCTGTGGCGTTACACTTTCCGGTCGACGGCATTCTCTGAACTTGGAAACCGACGCTAGCGATTACGGTTTAGGGGAGCGCTATTCCAATGGGTCAACGGTAAGAAACATTCCTTAATGTTCTTTAGTAAGACTCTGAACCATGCGCAACAGAACTACGCCACACCTATGAAGGAGTTACTGGCATTGGTATATAGACTGACACATTTCAGGGAATACTTGGATGGGCAACGGTTTGCGGTCTTCACGGACCACAAGGCCCCTTGTATATATGAACACACAGCTCAAGCTTAATCCGATGCTTCAGAGATGGCATCATATCATCGCGCCATTCAACTTTACCATATCGCATATACCAGGAGAGTCAAATGTGCTCCCGGACATGTTAAGTAGAGTACACGAGGGGACAGCGGAGCAGGACGAACTCGAAATAATGTATACCGACGGCTGGCAGTTATTCCCTCAGTTACTTTGAACAAGCGCAACAACACTTTGGACCGAATGACATAGATGTATTTGCGGACCCAACCAACGCTCAGCTTCCTCGGTTCTGGACGAAGGATGATGGGGAAGGAGCGTTTGCCCACGACTGGTCGATAGTCGATGGATGGATGAACCCGCCTTGGGGAACAGATACACAGGATGTTACGCAAGATACGAGCCGACGGCGCACGGGCCACAGTATGTCTACCATGGGTACCAAGAGCACCATGGTTCGACCTGTTCAAGCAGTTATTGCAGACAGAACCGGTGCTGGTACCACGGACACCACACACGTTCCTCAAGTACGCTAAGTACGCATGTGGGAAGACACCATGGGGTCATACCGTAGTAGCACGGGTGGGTCCTCCCAATGGATTCAAACTGGACCCGCTGTTTTCACAGCGACTTGGTTTTGCAGAACCAAAGCATACAAAATATGTCATGTGCTTAGACACAGCGCGAGAAATCTCAGTGGCACTGGCAGATGCACCTAAAACATGACTAATGACTCATTTAAGAGTCAGTCATTTTAGGATTACTGTTTATAATTACTAATAAATGAACAACGTCCCCCTCCCTGAGGAAGGAGAACGTTGAGATACAGTTATCTCGCGTATACTTACTACATTTTTAACTTACCATAGAAGTTGTTAGTTTATTAGTAATTACAGAGAAAGCTACAGAATATGAATTAGTCAGTAGCTGGCACATATTTTTTTTGTTATAAGTATAACAATTGAAAGACAATGCGAACAGAGAATGTCGCATCAAATTGAACGATTTAGATTATCCGAACGATTTAGATTGAATTGAACGATTTAGATTGGATTAACGACGTGTGGACGACGAGGATGAAGAAAGAATCTACTAATACGAGTGAACCCGAAGAGCGAACATTCCAATCAAGCAGAACATTAACCAGGGTCAACAAGGAAAGTCTCCCAATGACGATCAAATGACGAAATCAGACAATCAGTCAGAATCCACAGATAAGTAGTCATGTGTGAGTACAGGTAGGAAGGTTGTTTTCGGTGTGAGACAAGTACAAATCGTATTGCAAGCTAATGAGCTTAAATTGTATTTAAGAAGTTGTTAGAAGAAAGTTCTTTAGGATCCACAGTAGGGTAATAGAGATGGGAGATGTACATGGTTAGTACCGACTCGGTTAGTACGATGACGCAAAAGAATCAGCGGCATACTAGATTATTTTTTACAAAAGTTTTCAGAATGGGATATTAGGAAGCATACAGAGACACAAGTAAGCACCTGTGAGTTATTAGGAGCATATAAGGGTGGGGGCGCACATAACACGAACGATGCAAGTAAATACAAGGTTAAATTGTGAAAATGATATGCGAACACACTCAAATCACTAGAACTTCCAGATAAATCAGGTCAACGGAGAGGATCAACAACTAAACGTCGTCAGTCCCATACGGAACGCTCTGCCCGCACTCAGGGTCAGGCACTGGAGGGGCAACAACAGACACATCTTGGGGCTCCACACATTATTTCCGCGGACGACAAGCAGCCACCAACAACAGCAAACAAAAATGGACCTGCACAATCTAACGAGGATGTCATATTCGAGGGTGAGACCAAGGAAGTACCCAACCTGCGTGCGGACAGTAGTCAGACTTTTATTGGTGAACAGGTAGCCAGTGAAGGGCTGTCCCCTCGTTCGTCTCGGGATACCCAGGGGCCTTATTTCCCAGTAATGACCCACCACGCCTCCCACCTAACAAGCGGAAGCGTCACCGGAACCGTCACCAACAACAAGGAAACGGCACGGGAACAATCGTCAGCTCAGAAACTCACGGAGCTGATGACACAACAGCAGTCTCTCTTTGAAAAATACGAACAGAGGTTACAGCGCATAAACGCCGGACGAACTACAATAGGGCCGGCCGCTAAGGAGAGTTCTTCTGACGCACACGAACGGGTACAGGCAGTACCAGAGGACGAAGACAACCCTACCTTCCGAATTCAAGGCTGTGAGCGTCCGTTTTATGGACTTGGGTACAAATCACCAGGGTCAGAGGACAGTTCAACCGAGGAGGATGATACTCTGTCTGCCAGTGAGAACACACCAACTTTTCAAGAGTTCGCACATGAACAAGTATTAGCCAGACAGAATCCTCAAGGTAAGCAGGCGGTGAAGAATAGACAGGACCGATTAAGTACGAACCTGCGCCAACAACAGCAACGTCAGTGGGGCGAGAAAGAAGCGCCCAGTGAATATGTACAGACACATAAACGACAAGAGAAGGAGACAACAGTGCCTCCGCCCACACCGGCTAGTATCGAGAAAAGGCGACAGGCGCTACACGCACGGATACTACAGTTAAGTGACGAGCTATGCCAAGCAATCGAGGAGAATAACACGGCTCGAGCTGAAGCTCTTCGGGGCGTGATTGAGACACTTCGAGCTACATTAGAGTCCCGACCGGTAGAGAAGCGTCCCGTACCTTCACCACGTACGTGGCCTGATTGGCCGTCGAACAGATACTACCTACATGATATCATGGAACGGGACACAAGAGGGGCTCTCCTCGAGGCGTTCAAGAACGCACAAATCGCAGGGCTGGACGAGAGTTGGAACCTTACATGGTTTCATAAGGTACTATCTTACTTCAAGGCGGAGAAGTCAACGCTGGACTACATCCGCGACAACTCTGAACGGTTGAAGACATGCACACCTCAACTACAGATCGAACAGATCTGTTCGCACGAAACACACAAGCCACTGTCGATCCCGCGTTTCGCAAGTTAGCCAAGGGCCAAAGTCGGAACATGCACACTCCTCTTATGGAACAAATGACACAGCTCATGGAGAACCACAGGAGGGCACGTGAACGGTGCCAGACAGATGCCGACTTCCAACAGAATTTAGTGAACCACTGCATTGTACAACTGTTAGAAGAAGAAGCTCTCAACGGCCGTACGTATGAACGTACTCTACAGTTGCATCCCAAATGGCAACTGATGGAGACACACGAGCTTATACAGCTGTTGAGCCCCTGACATTCAGGATGCACAGCAACGTACGGCAGCACGTTTCCAGGGTCGCAACAACCGCGAGGGCCCGACGACCAATGGAAGTCGCGACCACACCAATAGCCGCCCCAACCTACAGACGAGTAGACGACAAACGCAGAATTGGACTCAACGGCCCCAACCCTACGGTACCAACGACTTGTGCAGGGGTGCCAGGCACAGGCGCCACCAGGTGGTAGGCACATCCCACGGTGTCACCATTTCAGGGCGTCGCAAGCGGTGAGCGCAGAGGGTCGGGCAAGGCTATACGACAACAACCGTCCTTTGAGGGACGTACAATCGGTACACAGACCGTCCACAACGTCAACCGCAGGACAGGGGCAGAATACATCCCAGACTAGAGACGTAGTTACAATACGTCCGACGCCTCAAGTACAGGTGAATGCGATTACACAGGACGAAGACTTGGCTCCACCATCGGAAGCTACAGAGATTCATATCAACACGATCCTTTACGAAGACTTCGAGCACATGACGTCACCACCAAACCACACCTATGACACGTGGGGAGTCGGTAGCCGATCATGCATGAGAGGTGAGGTGTCTGAGTCGGATAGGAGCTTCATATTTGTTACCACGATTGGAGCAGTGATGGCAATACAAGACCCATTGCTGACGTCAGACAACCGAGTCTATATTCAAGTACAAATCAACGGACGTACGTTCAAAGCCTTGATAGACACGGGAGCAAATAGAAGTTGTATCTCACAGACATCCGCAGACCTCCTTGGCCGACCAATAACTCCGGCACCACCTGGGTCATTTATATATTTAGCTGACAAGGCGGTGCGAACTCCTCGACTGGGGACGACGGAAGTGGTACCTATAAGGTACGGTACCAGAATTATCGACGGTTCATTAGAATTGATGAACTTGCCGACGGGTATAGATGTTATAGTGGGGGCAAGATATGTTGAAAGGCTTGGGCCTATACATAGGCGGTATCCAATCGCCACTTGCACCAATAGACCCCCCACAGAACTAGAAGAGCTCCTCGAACCCATACCACGCCGACAAGCACCTAACACGACGGAACCCGTCGATGTACGCCAACGGTTGGCACAGGATTTGGAAGCCAATGCGAAAATTGCCGACAACGCGCGCTGTCGTCTGGAAGGGAGTGAGGTAACCATCCCAGTAACCCATGAACAAGCGTTGCAGATGCGGCGATCGGCGCGTAACTTCGTATCCGATCGATGGCTCCCCTATGTGGATGAACAAGTGAAGAAGTGGTTGACGGATTTGGTGATCACGAAACGAACGACACCAACGACTGTTAATCTTCCTCTCCTTGCGGTACCGACATTCGATGCGGAAGGCAACGTCAAGAAGGTACGCGTGTGTTTAGATATGCGTGCCGTTAACGCGCTTTATTCCTGGTGACCAGTTCCTGATCCCCAAGGTCAACGAACTCATATCTCGCCTCAAGAGTAAGAAGTAGTACTACACGACGCTGGACATATCGGCTGCATACCACAGGCTGCCCATCCATCCAGACTCACAATACTTATTTAGTTTTACACACGAACGTTATCAGTACTCGTTCACATCAGCACCGTTCGGTCTTCATGTACTCACGCAGCAGTTCCAACGTACCTGAGGTACAATACTTGATGGCTTACCGGTTCACCACTATATCGATGACATAGTTATCGCCAGTGACGGTTATGACGAAACACGTTAGGACGGTGCAGAAGGTGATACAACGCTTAACATACCACAGTTTTAAGCTTAACCCTGCAAGTGCCACTTCGCTATCTCCGAAGTCATGATCCTAGGGAAGAAAGTATCGGCACAAGGCATTGACATTGACCATGAAAAGCAGGCCAAGCTGATCGACTGGCCCACACCACAACGATACAAAGATATAGCCTCGGCGTTGGGTTTAGCAAATTACCTCCACGAACATCTGCCTAATTTCGCGAACACGGTTGCACCCTTGCGCGAATTTTGCAAACTCAAACCAAAGGAGTTGATGGGTGATCGTTGGGAGGAGAGACATGCACAGGCGTGGCAGGCAATGAAAGACGCAGTGGTGAATGCTGTGGCGTTACACTTTCCGGTCGACGGCATTCTCTGAACTTGGAAACCGACGCTAGCGATTACGGTTTGGGGGGAGCGCTATTCCAATGGGTCAACGGTAAGAAACATTACTTTAATGTTCTTTAGTAAGACTCTGAACCATGCGCAACAGAACTACGCCACACCTCCATGAAGGAGTTACTGGCATTGGTATA
>LUCW03001712.1:0-28943 GCA_001586965.3 Sphaeroforma sirkka
TTCCATATGAACAAAGTTAAAAAAGAAAAAGACATTGGATTTTGGAGATTTCATAAAGACCAAAACCTGTAAGTAGTAGTTCAGAGACTATACACCTAGTTTAGAGTGTAATATCCCTACATCTTACTATCATGTCAAATAGATCCAAGTAAATGAGTCATATCAAATACTCAGGCTATTGGAGCCATCAAAGTGAATTTAAGAACACTTTTGAAATATTGGAAAAAGAATTTTACAATTAAAACCAATATGTTATCTCATTTGATCTTACGATATTTAGAATGACCGGAGACTGTAGTATTCTACATACCGTCCATTACTTTACTTTTGACTAGCTTGAATGCATCATCACATTCTTTAGTCCAGAGCTTTCCCAAAGGTCCTTTGTGCAGCCATGTGGGTGACTGAAAGGCTTTTAAGTAATGAGAATAAGATTAGGTACCGGATCTGAGGAAGAAGTTAACAGAACCCACACACAGAGTTCACATCTCTTCCAATAATCGGTGTTGATGAAGTCCAACAGAAACCGTTTCATGCCAGGATCAATTTTACCCCTGGCCGCAGACAATTCCTGCAAACAAGTTAGTGTATAGTGAGCCTGGAAGTTAAATGACACTCTGTCTCTCGCTAATCTTAAGTTTGGGCATGGTTTAATGTTCAACAATTTCTCAACGAGTTTAGCATGTTCATGTGTCTGTCTTTGTAAAGATAACCGATATCATCTAAATATACTGATACGTTATCCGACAGGTCCGTAAATAGTTCCATCATATTTTGTTGGAAGAAACAAAAAAGTAGCATGTGTAAGCCTTCAAGTAGCACTTTTAAACCAGTAATTCTTAATTCTTGCCAAGTAGCTAAAAGGAAAAGTATGTTCCTATGCGGCTCATATATTTATAATTGATGGATGCAGCTTTTTAAGTCTACCTTGAAAAAGATGATATCGCACCTTCCATTTCGCGCAGTATCTCGCTTATCTTCGGTAAGGTAAAACCATATTGCGGAATTAGTTTTGTTGATTGAAGACAGATCTTTACTACTCTTGTTTTGCCAAAAGCTCCATCAGATTTATATTGATCGACCGTAAGCAGAGAGCTAAGTTAGTTGGGGCCGCATCATAATTGATTTCTTAATTAGACCCTGTTTTAACCAATTTTCAATTTGGGTTTTGACATAACGTCTTTGTGTTCCAACTTACGTAGTTATGTGAAGGACACTTTAACTTAGAGAAGTCGACGTTTATTAAGTCAAGCTTTAACATATATCCGTTAGAGAACTTAAAACATACATCAGTCAGTTATTGCAATCTTTCTGCTTTGTATAGTTAAGTCCATAATTATATCAGCAAAGTGCGGAATCATATCTTTGCTTCACATCTTTTTTAGGTCCAGCCCATTAGTGTTAGACCAGTGAGAGTTATGTACCTTTTAACTGAGAAGATCAGTCATCATACCTAATTGAATCGTTTTTTTCTGAGACACAAGTCAGTAACGATTATATGTATATATATATGTATATATATATATATATATATATATATATATATATATATATATATATATATATATATATATATATATATATATATATATATATATATGTATATGCATATTTTATATATGTATATAGAGGAAATACTCTAAATGTAAATATGGCCTACATAGGAAAGTCACTAAATATACATACATACTTACGGGTACGTTTTCATTAATTGCCCAACTAAAATTCAAGCAAATGTGATTTCTAATTCCTTTCTTTCAAAATTTTCAAACAAAAAACTGAAAAAAGTGCATTTAGTTCTTCTTTATGTACATTTAACTTTCCAGTGCTGTAATTTTTTCAAAAAAAATAAAAAAAAATGATTTTTTTCTAAATGTCACAATGTACTGACCTTCAATCACCCGCATGCAAAAAATGTGATTATATTGGTTCTTATCTGTGATATCTGTCTTCATTTTGTAAATGATTTTAGTGCCACACACTCTTTCTCACACACAAAAAAACACATGACGCGGATTCCAAATTTAAGACGAGTCGCAGGCAAATGTCTGTCTCGATATTCCTGTTTTGATTTTTTCTTGATTTTTTATATTAGTTTTATTATTCTCGCCTGCGACCACCAAGTCTGCCGCTCTCGCCTGCGACCAAATTACAAAATTAGGCTATATTTTTGTTTTTCAAAATTACACAACAATCAATGCAGCGTAAAAGATGTGTGACGATCAAAGAGATTTTTTTTTTGGGCGCAGGTTCTATTATCTCTGCAGTGGTTTTTTTTTACAAACATATACGTATTTATTTACGCATATATACATACATATATAATGTATTTATTGACACATGTATACATATATAAAATATACATATACATATACATTAAAAAACCGGCGAAATTTTGAAAGTGTTAGACAAGTATACTTTGTCCCACAATCTAAGGCAGTCAAGCAACTTGTTGATTTTGCTTTTACAAGCGCATGCAGGGTTAATACTCAAACCATCACAATTGAAAGGGCATGTGGAACAGTATCAAACCGTACGTTGTAGGATCACATAAAACAGTTTACAGCTAATAGACTCTGTAAGAGATATTCTTATGAAGGTCCCAGACACTACATTCGTAGTGTATAAAACTATATGTTCCTACCGTAGGAACCGATATTCCCATGTACGACGGAATCTACTTATCACTTGGTGACATAGCGAGTTTATAAGCATCTACCAAGATAGTGCGTTTGATGCTGCACATATGAATACTGTTTCCGGCGGTGTACCTCAGTTTCCCACCATACAATACTAATGGTCATCTGGAGTTGTTAGCTATTTCGACAGTGAGCAAAGAGAATGGGTCCTACTGGAACAGGTTCAAAGAGCTCTCTAATAGTTGCTTTCCAAATATGTCGGTGTACCTCGTATATAAAGAAAAGATAGGTATTTTCGTTTTGAATTTATAGTTACGATACCATGTTTCAAGTGGGACAAATCTTTATCTGATATTTTTTTAATGCAAAGCAAGTATTTATTCATTCACTATATTTGTGTTTTAATAGGCATTCATCAGAGCATCGCAAATTCAGTGCATCAAGTTCAAGCTAGGACTTGTATACTGCATATCATCAAAAACGTGATGAACAAAGGGCTACTTGGTAGAAACGATAAACCAACTCATCAATCGATAATTGCTATCACTAAAGCAGCTACCGTACAGGGATACGCCTACCACGCTCAGGTAAGTATTTATTTGTATACAGGCAAGACTCTGATGGGCTTTTTTCTTGCACTCTATGCACAAATTGTGGGTTGGTTTAATATTTGCTTACTTATGAATCAGAGAGTATACGAGACAACCACGAGCTTGGAGACAAGATTATGGATTACTTGGAGAGCAGAAAGGAAGAATTCGCCAACTATCTATTCGTGAAGGCTCGTCGAGAACACAATGCAGTCTTCACTGATCCAGAAACGGATGTAAATAGTAATGTAGTCTGATTTGTTAATCGTCAATCATACAATTTTGTTGTATGTAGGACTAACTAAGTTGAATTAATTTAACCTTTCAAATTCAAGGGGCTCCTCTCTTGAGACGCGGATATACAACAGCTATATTTCTGTTTATGATCAAATAACTTCCAATGTAGTAGGTATGTAAACAATTCGTCCTTTACTTACCAGTGACTTGCCCTGCCGCCAAGAAAAAATAGTATCTACATATCACCATCCTCTAAAAAAGTATTTACTCGCAATTTTGACAGAGCAAGCAAATTTTGTGCACCTGGACATGAGAAGTGCAAATATAGTAGATATGCTTATACTCTATTCGAATTGGCATATGAAGAAAAGAAAAGATTATCAGGACGAAGCTAGGCAACTCAAGAGTGAGAGAAAGCAGGTATGCAATACTGATATCAAATTAACCATGATTGATCGACAAATTCGTTTTTACATATATGCACGTATACAAAGGCTTTTTTCAAATTTAATTTTTCCAGGTTACACCCTGGGCAGTAGAAAAGACTATAGCCCAACTCAATAAGTTAAAACCATGTGCCGTGACTATCGTGAGCAATGCTGTAAACGGAGATTGGTTCGATTGCCAGGTAAACTTCAAATCGCACAGTTCAACAGTTCAGACCTGCTCAGTCAAGCTGGTACGCTCTCGGGGAAGTATAGATTGTGAGAGCTGCAATTTGCATGTGTCTGAAGGTATCTCTTGTGGGCATGCTGCGAGGTGCTTTGTGCACATTGCTAAAGTATTTAACGTGAATAATATTACGAGTGATTATATCCTGTACAACAAATGTTGGTATTCGCGGTTGCTTTGGGTGGAAACTTACATCTTGCAAACCAGTTTCACGGGACAATCGATGTACTTTGACTTTGAAAACATGAAACAGCATTCACTGCTTCCCTGTCCTACTCCGAGACCAGCGGGTCGCCCGAAGAAACGGTACGAAAAGTCATCTCGTAGGTAAGTAATTATGTTTTGATGCGTGTTAATTAAGAAAACAGTGCTCTTTCAAAGATCAAGACTTAAAAACACCTTTTCCATTTTGATTGCATTAGGGATCATGTACTTAAGAAGACTATACACACCTTTTCCACAATGATTGTATCAGGAATCACGTACTTAAGAAGACTATAACGCGCTCGAAGTGTGAAGAAACTGGCAACAACATCAACACCTGCGATGGCGAGTATGTGGTTTTTTGATTTATTTGATTCTACGCGTACTCGTCAGTCTCCGTGGCAAGTCTCTTTTGTGTAATCATTTGTGACTTTCTTGCTTAAAATTTCCTTTACCCTCTTACGGCGACAACTTGTATCAACTAAAGAACCTTCGAAGTATACGAAAGCTACTAGAAGATCACGAAAGTTCAAGGTAAGGAACATTATCAGTGATTGCAATGTTGAGTTTGTTGCTTGTGATATATTGTGTAACTGATTTTCATGCGTCGTCAATCACCTGCTCAAAGGCACAGACAAAAACAAACGCCAACGAAGACGCACTCAGTAGACCAAAACAAAGACACCGTTAATAATTCGCCCCTACGGAATTTGCTGACAACTGATGCGCCACCTTCATCAACGTCATCTGCCACATATGTCTATTCAGTTTATTAAAAATATTGAATTGATGCTGATAAGGGAAAAAATTGAGATTGTTTGTTAATGATCGTGACTCAACGAAAAAACTCAAAACAGTGACACCGTTAAAGATTCGCCCCTACGGGAGATGCCAACGACTGATGCGCCACTTTCATCAACGTCATCTGCCACGTATGTATATTCGGTTCCTTTAAAATATTGAATCGATGCTGATAAGAGAAGGAATTGGATTCTTTATAAGATAACAAAAATCTGTTCGCGGGGGAAATGTATGACGTATTACTACGTGTATAGCGGAACTGATGGCGCAATGGGAACAGGCGATTGACTCGGGAGAACATCAAAAGGAAGCTTCTTTATATCAAATTATCAAGCAATATGAAAAGGAGAGTGAAGTTTTCCTCTTAATGACCTCGTCTAGTTTTGCCGGTATGTATGGGGTTCCAGTGGCGCATCGAATGGATATAGAACATTTTCAAAATGTAGCTTTCAAAGAATAGATTGTGACAAAGTCTAACTTTCACAGTTTAATTCGCCCTGTCCCCGCCCTGTCACATATATCATTACGTCCGTCCGAGATGCTGATAACAATCCGACACCTATATAGACAGAAACCTCTCCAGTGAAATGTGACATGGTAACCAGTGAAAGTATGTTTTTCAGGCTGTATAACTCTGATAGTTGAGTTAGTGTAAAGACTATATTTGAGTAACGTAATGATTATGTTCATATTCAAAACTTGTGCTTGCTGACATAATATGTACATTACTTGGTACAGAGACAAGCTCTTCTATCGTTGCAGACAAGGAATGCACATCCAGCCAAATGAAAACAATAGCTATTAACCACAACGACAATGAATACTCATCAAGGTGTGTTTTACATTTTTTGAGAAGTATTGTCGATTCTCTGTAAGGTGAAACTCCGTAAAGTTTTTATTGATCCCCATATTCCCAATATACAATTAGCAGTGAACTGCCAGGGAAATTCGAGCATCAAACATATCAGGCTGAAATCTATGCATCGGGTGCACCAATGAGAGAAAAACTGGCTGCAAACCGCAACGCACGCCTAGCAGCCAAACGAAGCAAGACGCTTGGCAAGTCTAGAGTGTTAATGACTAGCAAAAACAAGTTGTATCACTCTACGTTGTTGAGAAAGAGAGCGCCGCCGTCTACAATAAGCAGTGGAAACAGTGAACGTGTAGAAAAGAAGCGAAAGAGATAATCAACGTAGATACCAATGTAGTGAAAGGTACTGTGGCAGAGTCGAAGTTATTTTATGTCGGCGGCTGGATCTTGCAGAAGAACGTTGTAGTACAATGCTGCAAACCAGGGGAGTGGATCAAAGGCTCGCTTATATCCGGGGTATTCTACCATTTATCACAATTACCCTCTCTGGCTGTTCGTTTCTGCGATGCTGATGCACACAGAGTATGGATGAAGGACTTATACAAGTATCGTAGGGCAGAAAGCTTACGACTTAATGGACCACCACAGGTGTCCGAAAGGATTTGTGTATTGATCCCATGGAATCATAGCAACGCACATTGGAACTAGGCGATTGTTACATTGTACACAACTAACGCTACAGTTACTATTTTTAGATGGTATGCCAAATCCTGTTAGAGCTGACGAACAATTCGATTATATAGTACGATGGATACCTCACAGATAATGTTACATACAGCCTAAAAGTAGGCGGTATAAACCAACACGACAATTTTAGCTGTGGGGTTTTACTTTGTGCCTATGCTAGAGCAGTGTCGGAAAATCCACAACTCGTGTATGATATGGAGGCATTGTCTTCGCACGAATATGTCACAAGCGTCCAACATGACAACAGAATTAGAAAATGGATTGCCAAAACACTATTCTCGTATATTCTTGTAAAATAGCATCACAGACCACGTGAGTTGCGAACCAGGCAGAGATAAGTTTGAATGAAGCAGCATATATCAACACCAATCAATCAATAAAAGAAAAGACAACATACCCCCCTCAACACATTTATTCGTAAAAAAAATGGATATAGCCTAAGGTTCCTTAATTTAAATTTTATCATATTTTGCACGATAAAGTCACTAAATGTACATAAAAAAAAGTGATTGTCACTAAATGTACATTTGTACATATTTGATCCATATTTCAGTACGTTTTCATCGAGAAAAAGGGTGAATGTACATTTCGTGACTTTTCCACATTTTCAATGTACATTTAGCGACTTTGTTCTAAAAACACCCTAATGTTTGAGCCGCAAGCAAAGTTTACTATCTTTGCACCCCGAGCTGGGAGATATGCGGCTGAATAACAGTGTAGTACCATTCTTAATCTTTACTCTTTAACTTACCGACCTACTTATGGTGTGGGTAGCCTTTGCTCTTGTACTCTCTTTGAAAGTGGACCCTGTCAGGGATGAGAGATCACTAATGATAGTGATACCCAAAGGGAGTGAATGACACTGACACTCAGTGAGATCCCTGCGGGATCAGGCGGGACCCTTTATGTGGGTCAGTTTGTCTGGGGAGAGCTCTTCTAAAAAAGTAACGAAGAGGCACATATGGTTGGCTTCTACTGGTTAGAATCCAGTATCAAAGCGTAAGAGCATATGCCAGCCTCACTGTGAGACTTACTAGTCGAACAGATACGAAAAGTAGGTTCTAATGAACCGCTAATTTTAAGTGGTTTAGTTAGCGATCAACGAATAAAAGTAGCATAAGGGATAACAGGCTATAACAGGCTAGTCACGGCCAAGAGTTCACATCTACGCCGTGGTTCGGCACCTTACTATATCGGGGTTGACCGTCTATCGGACTGTACTCTCAAAGAGATTTCGGTGACCCAACATATACATTGTCATAAATGCACAATCTCAATGAAGACTAAATGTGTACATTTTGTGAGTCGATGCAACATTTTAATTCCCAACTTGCGAATAAGATTTTTAATACGTACACTGACAGTCTGGCGATGATCCTTCATGTCATAAAGTTTTACTAGCTTAACAAGGCGTCTACTGGTTTTTATTGTGTTCGCCCTCATTCTGACTGCGGTACTCTTTCTGTATCCAAATAAAGAGCCGGTATTCATGAATTTAGTTGCGCCCATGTTTGCCCAGTACATTTTGCCAAAGCATACAAAGTGCATATTTCCTGTTGTATCGGCATCCGACCTAGTATAATTTTAGTTCCGCTGAGCGCTGAATATATGTAGAAACTGATAAATAAACTGCTGCATACTTACACATTGTCCTGCTATATATACATTGTCATAAATGCGCAATAGATGTTCTTATCTAATAAATAGTTGTTTATATTCTATTGATGCGCTAATTGATATACGATACAACAGCCTTGTTTCTATTTATATCCCTGTTCTGTAGTCCACAGTCGACATTCTCCTTGTACCTTCTTATCCATAACATCTTATACATACGTTCCTTCAATTGGACTTATATCAGTACTTTGATTCTTTTTTATATATGTTGCAGATAGATCGGCAATTTTGTCACATGAGTTGTCCTTCCCTATTAAATTGCTTTCAAGCCTTCGACTTACCAGATGGTGCTTCTTTTCTCTTGCCTCGACATCGAAACTAACATTTTCCCACTTCTTACAGCTATAGCAGCACTGTCACCGCTATCGCGAGCGAGGTATACGTTTATGCTGAACACGACGGGGACTAAATTGGTGAGTTTAACAGCTCTCTTTAGGGTATATTCAGTCTCTACTAAGTGAGTGTTTGTTCAGAAGATTACATTGCCATTCAAAGACGCACTGTCGTTCAGATCAAGGATAGTTTTAGTGTTTCTTTGTCGAATCTGTAACAAATTTATATATTATGACGAGCAGCCGGGGAACAATATGTGGACTAAGATTTGCACATTCCGAAAAAAAAAAAAAAAATCGAATAAAAAATTTCTCCCCACCCGAAATCGAATCAGGGACCTACCGATTTATGTAACCACTACAGTCGGTTGCTCTACCAACTGAGCTATAGAGAATATGTTTAAATTTGTAATTTTTTTAATATATATTTTTATAAACTATTTGAAGTAGGTTTCACTGAAGGCAAATTTACCTCGTATTCGCAAGAAAGGTTGAGCAAGGCGATACTTACCAAAAGGGTAATTTTCACCAAAACGGTAGTTTTATAGTACTTCGTCAGGATGCGTGTATATACGTTCCAACCAGGGATATACCGATTTATATAAATATTGCATTCCACTGCTCGTCAATGCAAGTTGTCCTACTGAAAATTTGTGGCATCTAGGAACCAGATTATCAGAAAAGCCAATCCAAACCCCAAAACCCAGGATTGTCAAATACTGAGTTTTGGATCCAGGATCCAATATTTCTGATATTAGAGTGATCAGAAATATAGCGGGATTACCGGTAGATGATACCGGGACTCCCGCGTGTGAGAGAAACGCTTAAGTGAAGGTTGAGTCTAGTGTTGAAACACCAAACAATATAGACTCTGATGCGAGTCCTTCGGCCTACGACTTTTACCTAGCTGAGAGGAATGCACTGGAGAAGAGGTCTATTGTTTCCTATGGTCGTATCTTATCAATTACTCTCAAACTCAGTATTTAATCATCCTGAGTTTTGGGTTTTGGATTGGCTTTTTTTTGCTAACCTGGTCCCTAGATACTACAGCCCCCCAACTTTGTGCTTCAGAGCCTGTGTAGAGAGGTGGAAAGTGACATCTTATAGTACTATATTTATTGTTCTCAGACATTAAAGTATTTTAAAGTGTTTTAAGTTTTAAGTGAATAGGGATAATATTATTTATTTCAAAAAATGGCAAGTATGTATATTACAATGTATGAACATATGGTATGGCTCTCATAGTCGCTGTAGTGGTCCAGGAAAGATTAACGTTTGCCGGGATTTGCGGGTTAGGTGAGAAGAGGTTTGCATTATGCTTTGCTTGGTAAGCCTTCTGGAGACGATCCGCGGTAGATTGGAGGATGTCTGCGTTAGTGGAGTTGACAAGTGGGATCAGTAGTGCATCCATGCTGCGGTCAAGAATTTTGGCGCTCGTTCATGTGTGCAGCGGGCCTCCCGCTTGGTGCGGAGATAATAGATTAAAGCTGCTTTCGTAGCGTCGGGATGTTGTTGGGAGCGGGGGTCGATGTTTTCATCAAGCTGCCATTTCCACGTCAGTGCTGCATGTCGTTTTACCTGGGCGACAGCGTCGCTAGGAACACAAAGGCGGATGAAACTGATGGAGCTTCCGCGGCGATTTGGTTGAGATACCGATTTAGACGGAAGATACCAGAGAAAGTGGTGGCGATTGAGGACTGGTTGGGCATGCCAGTATATTTTTCAAATACTGATTGGGATGGGGGCTTGCCGTTAGGGAAAATTGCTTGGAAGAAGAGCCATACCGGAGTTATGTCATTCGTTTCATGAAGAGTTTTGTCCGGCATCGGGCGGCCCACCACTTTCGTCAAAAGGTGTTCGGTTGGTGTTTTCAGTGTGAGACAAGTACAAATCGTATTGCAAGCTAATGAGCTTAAATTGTATTTAAGAAGTTGTTAGAAGAAAGTTCTTTAGGATCCACAGTAGGGTACTAGAGATGGGAGATGTACATGGTTAGTACCGACTCGGTTAGTACGATGACGCAAAGAATCAGCGGCATACTAGATTATTTTACAAAAGTTTTCAGAATGGGATATTAGGAAGCATACAGAGACACAAGTAAGCACCTGTGAGTTATTAGGAGCATATAAGGGTGGGGGCGCACATAACACGAACGATGCAAGTAAATACAAGGTTAAATTGTGAAAATGATATGCGAACACACTCAAATCACTAGAACTTCCAGATAAATCAGGTCAACGGAGAGGATCAACAACTAAACGTCGTCAGTCCCATACGGAACGCTCCGCTCCGCACTCAGGTCAGGCACTGGAGGGGCAACAACAGACACATCTTGGGGCTCCACACATTATTTCCGCGGACGACAAGCAGCCACCAACAGCAAAAAAAATGGACCTGCACAATCTAACGAGGATGTCATATTCGAGGGTGAGACCAAGGAAGTACCCAACCTGCGTGCGGACAGTAGTCAGACTTTTATTGGTGAACAGGTAGCCAGTGAAGGGCTGTCCCTCGTTCGTCTCGGGATACTCCAGGGGCCTTATTTCCCAGTAATGACCCACCACGCCTCCCACCTAACAAGCGGAAGCGTCACCGGAACCGTACCAACAACAAGGAAACGGCACGGGAACAATCGTCAGCTCAGAAACTCACGGAGCTGATGACACAACAGCAGTCTCTCTTTGAAAAATACGAACAGAGGTTACAGCGCATAAACGCCGGACGAACTACAATAGGGCCGGCCGCTAAGGAGAGTTCTTCTGACGCACACGAACGGGTACAGGCAGTACCAGAGGACGAAGACAACCCTACCTTCCGAATTCAAGGCTGTGAGCGTCCGTTTTATGGACTTGGGTACAAATCACCAGGGTCAGAGGACAGTTCAACCGAGGAGGATGATACTCTGTCTGCCAGTGAGAACACACCAACTTTTCAAGAGTTCGCACATGAACAAGTATTAGCCAGACAGAATCCTCAAGGTAAGCAGGCGGTGAAGAATAGACAGGACCGATTAAGTACGAACCTGCGCCAACAACAGCAACGTCAGTGGGGCGAGAAAGAAGCGCCCAGTGAATATGTACAGACACATAAACGACAAGAGAAGGAGACAACAGTGCCTCCGCCCACACCGGCTAGTATCGAGAAAAGGCGACAGGCGCTACACGCACGGATACTACAGTTAAGTGACGAGCTATGCCAAGCAATCGAGGAGAATAACACGGCTCGAGCTGAAGCTCTTCGGGGCGTGATTGAGACACTTCGAGCTACATTAGAGTCCCGACCGGTAGAGAAGCGTCCCGTACCTTCACCACGTACGTGGCCTGATTGGCCGTCGAACAGATACTACCTACATGATATCATGGAACGGGACACAAGAGGGGCTCTCCTCGAGGCGTTCAAGAACGCACAAATCGCAGGGCTGGACGAGAGTTGGAACCTTACATGGTTTCATAAGGTACTATCTTACTTCAAGGCGGAGAAGTCAACGCTGGACTACATCCGCGACAACTCTGAACGGTTGAAGACATGCACACCTCAACTACAGATCGAACAGATCTGTTCGCACGAAACACACGACACTGTCGATCCCGCGTTTCGCAAGTTAGCCAAGGGCCAAAGTCGGAACATGCACACTCCTCTTATGGAACAAATGACACAGCTCATGGAGAACCACAGGAGGGCACGTGAACGGTGCCAGACAGATGCCGACTTCCAACAGAATTTAGTGAACCACTGCATTGTACAACTGTTAGAAGAAGCTCTCAACGGCCGTACGTATGAACGTACTCTACAGTTGCATCCCAAATGGCAACTGATGGAGACACACGAGCTTATACAGCTGTTGAGCCCTGACATTCAGGATGCACAGCAACGTACGGCAGCACGTTTCCAGGGTCGCAACAACCGCGAGGGCCCGACGACCAATGGAAGTCGCGACCACACCAATAGCCGCCCCAACCTACAGACGAGTAGACGACAGACGCAGAATTGGACTCAACGGCCCCAACCTACGGTACCAACGACTTGTGCGGGGTGCCAGGCACAGGCGCCACCCAGGTGGTAGGCACATCCCACGGTGTCACCATTTCAGGGCGTCGCAAGCGGTGAGCGCAGAGGGTCGGGCAAGGCTATACGACAACAACCGTCCTTTGAGGGACGTACAATCGGTACACAGACCGTCCACAACGTCAACCGCAGGACAGGGGCAGAATACATCCCAGACTAGAGACGTAGTTACAATACGTCCGACGCCTCAAGTACAGGTGAATGCGATTACACAGGACGAAGACTTGGCTCCACCATCGGAAGCTACAGA
This sequence comes from Sphaeroforma sirkka, assembly GCA_001586965.3. Lineage (NCBI taxonomy): Eukaryota > Ichthyosporea > Ichthyophonida > Sphaeroforma > Sphaeroforma sirkka. The sequence goes on from LUCW03001712.1 coordinate 13,026, forward strand.
GATTCATATCAACACGATCCTTTACGAAGACTTCGAGCACATGACGTCACCACCAAACCACACCTATGACACGTGGGAGTCGGTAGCCGATCATGCATGAGAGGTGAGGGTGTCTGAGTCGGATAGGAGCTTCATATTTGTTACCACGATTGGAGCAGTGATGGCAATACAAGACCCATTGCTGACGTCAGACAACCGAGTCTATATTCAAGTACAAATCAACGGACGTACGTTCAAAGCCTTGATAGACACGGGAGCAAATAGAAGTTGTATCTCACAGACATCCGCAGACCTCCTTGGCCGACCAATAACTCCGGCACCACCTGGGTCATTTATATATTTAGCTGACAAGGCGGTGCGAACTCCTCGACTGGGGACGACGGAAGTGGTACCTATAAGGTACGGTACCAGAATTATCGACGGTTCATTAGAATTGATGAACTTGCCGACGGGTATAGATGTTATAGTGGGGCAAGATATGTTGAAAGGCTTGGGCCTATACATAGGCGGTATCCAATCGCCACTTGCACCAATAGACCCCACAGAACTAGAAGAGCTCCTCGAACCCATACCACGCCGACAGGCACCTAACACGACGGAACCCGTCGATGTACGCGAACGGTTGGCACAGGATTTGGAAGCCAATGCGAAAATTGCCGACAACGCGCGCTGTCGTCTGGAAGGGAGTGAGGTAACCATCCCAGTAACCCATGAACAAGCGTTGCAGATGCGGCGATCGGCGCGTAACTTCGTATCCGATCGATGGCTCCCCTATGTGGATGAACAAGTGAAGAAGTGGTTGACGGATTTGGTGATCACGAAACGAACGACACCAACGACTGTTAATCTTCCTCTCCTTGCGGTACCGACATTCGATGCGGAAGGCAACGTCAAGAAGGTACGCGTGTGTTTAGACATGCGTGCCGTTAACGCGCTTATTCCTGGTGACCAGTTCCTGATCCCCAAGGTCAACGAACTCATATCTCGCCTCAAGAGTAAGAAGTACTACACGACGCTGGACATATCGGCTGCATACCACAGGCTGCCCATCCATCCAGACTCACAATACTTATTTAGTTTTACACACGAACGTTATCAGTACTCGTTCACATCAGCACCGTTCGGTCTTCATGTACTCACGCAGCAGTTTCAACGTACCTTGAGTACAATACTTGATGGCTTACCGGTTCACCACTATATCGATGACATAGTTATCGCCAGTGACGGTTATGACGAACACGTTAGGACGGTGCAGAAGGTGATACAACGCTTAACATACCACAGTTTTAAGCTTAACCCTGCCAAGTGCCACTTCGCTATCTCCGAAGTCATGATCCTAGGGAAGAAAGTATCGGCACAAGGCATTGACATTGACCATGAAAAGCAGGCCAAGCTGATCGACTGGCCCACACCACAACGATACAAAGATATAGCCTCGGCGTTGGGTTTAGCAAATTACCTCCACGAACATCTGCCTAATTTCGCGAACACGGTTGCACCCTTGCGCGAATTTTGCAAACTCAAACCAAAGGAGTTGATAGGTGATCGTTGGGAGGAGAGACATGCACAGGCGTGGCAGGCAATGAAAGACGCAGTGGTGAATGCTGTGGCGTTACACTTTCCGGTCGACGGCATTCCTCTGAACTTGGAAACCGACGCTAGCGATTACGGTTTAGGGGAGCGCTATTCCAATGGGTCAACGGTAAGAAACATTACTTAATGTTCTTTAGTAAGACTCTGAACCATGCGCAACAGAACTACGCCACACCTATGAAGGAGTTACTGGCATTGGTATATGGACTGACACATTTCAGGGAATACTTGGATGGGCAACGGTTTGCGGTCTTCACGGACCACAAGGCCCTTGTATATATGAACACACAGCTCAAGCTTAATCCGATGCTTCAGAGATGGCATCATATCATCGCGCCATTCAACTTTACCATATCGCATATACCAGGAGAGTCAAATGTGCTCCCGGACATGTTAAGTAGAGTACACGAGGGACAGCGGAGCAGGACGAACTCGAAATAATGTATACCGACGGCTGGCAGTTATTCCCTAGTTACTTTGAACAAGCGCAACAACACTTTGGACCGAATGACATAGATGTATTTGCGGACCCAACCAACGCTCAGCTTCCTCGGTTCTGGACGAAGGATGATGGGGAAGGAGCGTTTGCCCACGACTGGTCGATAGTCGATGGATGGATGAACCCGCCTTGGGAACAGATACACAGGATGTTACGCAAGATACGAGCCGACGGCGCACGGGCCACAGTATGTCTACCATGGGTACCAAGAGCACCATGGTTCGACCTGTTCAAGCAGTTTTGCAGACAGAACCGGTGCTGGTACCACGGACACCACACACGTTCCTCAAGTACGCTAAGTACGCATGTGGGAAGACACCATGGGGTCATACCGTAGTAGCACGGGTGGGTCCTCCCAATGGATTCAAACTGGACCCGCTGTTTTCACAGCGATGGTTTTTTGCAGAACCAAAGCATACAAAATATGTCATGTGCTTAGACACAGCGCGAGAAATCTCAGTGGCACTGGCAGAAATGACCTAAAACATGACTAATGACTCATTTAAGAGTCAGTCATTTTAGGATTACTGTTTATAATTACTAATAAATGAACAACGTCCCCTCCTGAGGAAGGAGAACGTTGAGATACAGTTATCTCGCGTATACTTACTACATTTTTAACTTACCATAGAAGTTGTTAGTTTATTAGTAATTACAGAGAAAGCTACAGAATATGAATTAGTCAGTAGCTGGCACATATTTTTTTGTTATAAGTATAACAATTGAAAGACAATGCGAACAGAGAATGTCGCATCAAATTGAACGATTTAGATTATCCGAACGATTTAGATTGAATTGAACGATTTAGATTGGATTAACGACGTGTGGACGACGAGGATGAAGAAAGAATCTACTAATACGAGTGAACCCGAAGAGCGAACATTCCAATCAAGCAGAACATTAACCAGGGTCAACAAGGAAAGTCTCACGACGATCAAATGACGAAATCAGACAATCAGTCAGAATCCACAGATAAGTAGTCATGTGTGAGTACAGGTAGGAAGGTTGTTTTCAGTGTGAGACAAGTACAAATCGTATTGCAAGCTAATGAGCTTAAATTGTATTTAAGAAGTTGTTAGAAGAAAGTTCTTTAGGATCCACAGTAGGGTAATAGAGATGGGAGATGTACATGGTTAGTACCGACTCGGTTAGTACGATGACGCAAAGAATCAGCGGCATACTAGATTATTTTACAAAAGTTTTCAGAATGGGATATTAGGAAGCATACAGAGACACAAGTAAGCACCTGTGAGTTATTAGGAGCATATAAGGGTGGGGGCGCACATAACACGAACGATGCAAGTAAATACAAGGTTAAATTTCAGAAAATGATATGCAACACACTCAAATCACTAGAACTTCCAGATAAATCAGGTCAACGGAGAGGATCAACAGTATGCACAGAAGGTGTCGTTGACGTCAGCCATACGGAACGCAATAACGCTCAATCGTTCTTAGATCAGGCACTGGAGGGGCAACAACAGACACATCTTGGGGCTCACACACATTATTTCCGCGGACGACAAGCAGCCACCAACAGCGAAAACAAAAATGGACCTGCACAATCTGACGAGGATGTCAAGAATATAATGAGGGTGAGACCAAGGAAGTACCCAACCTGCGTGCGGACAGTAGTCAGACTTTTATGTGGTGAACAGGTAGCCAGTGAAGGGCTGTCCCCTCGTTATGTCTTGAAGGATGGATACTCCAGGGGCCTTATTTCTCCAGTAATGACCCACCACGCCTCCCACCTAACAACCATGTCCCTACCCCGCCAAAGTCGTCACCGGAACTCTTGAATCCTGAGCGCCGCAAACAACAAGGAAACGGCACGGGAACAATCGTCAGCTCAGAAACTCACGGAGCTGATGACACAACAGCAGTCTCTCTTTGAAAAAAATACGAACAGAGGTTACAGCGCATAAACGCCGGACGAACTACAATAGGGCCGGCCGCTAAGGAGAGTTCTTCTGACGCACACGAACGGGTACAGGCAGTACCAGAGGACGAAGACAACCCTACCTTCCGAATTCAAGGCTGTGAGCGTCCGTTTTATGGACTTGGGTACAAATCACCAGGGTCAGAGGACAGTTCAACCGAGGAGGATGATACTCTGTCTGCCAGTGAGAACACACCAACTTTTCAAGAGTTCGCACATGAACAAGTATTAGCCAGACAGAATCCTCAAGGTAAGCAGGCGGTGAAGAATAGACAGGACCGATTAAGTACGAACCTGCGCCAACAACAGCAACGTCAGTGGGGCGAGAAAGAAGCGCCCAGTGAATATGTACAGACACATAAACGACAAGAGAAGGAGACAACAGTGCCTCCGCCCACACCGGCTAGTATCGAGAAAAGGCGACAGGCGCTACACGCACGGATACTACAGTTAAGTGACGAGCTATGCCAAGCAATCGAGGAGAATAACACGGCTCGAGCTGAAGCTCTTCGGGGCGTGATTGAGACACTTCGAGCTACATTAGAGTCCCGACCGGTAGAGAAGCGTCCCGTACCTTCACCACGTACGTGGCCTGATTGGCCGTCGAACAGATACTACCTACATGATATCATGGAACGGGACACAAGAGGGCTCTCCTCGAGGCGTTCAAGAACGCACAAATCGCAGGGCTGGACGAGAGTTGGAACCTTACATGGTTTCATAAGGTACTATCTTACTTCAAGGCGGAAAAGTCAACGCTGGACTACATCCGCGACAACTCTGAACGGTTGAAGACATGCACACCTCAACTACAGATCGAACAGATCTGTTCGCACGAAACACAAGCCACTGTCGATCCCGCGTTTCGCAAGTTAGCCAAGGCCAAAGTCGGAACATGCACACTCCTCTTATGGAACAAATGACACAGCTCATGGAGAACCACAGGAGGGCACGTGAACGGTGCCAGACAGATGCCGACTTCCAACAGAATTTAGTGAACCACTGCATTGTACAACTGTTAGAAGAAGCTCTCAACGGCCGTACGTATGAACGTACTCTACAGTTGCATCCCAAATGGCAACTGATGGAGACACACGAGCTTATACAGCTGTTGAGCCCTGACATTCAGGATGCACAGCAACGTACGGCAGCACGTTTCCAGGGTCGCAACAACCGCGAGGGCCCGACGACCAATGGAAGTCGCGACCACACCAATAGCCGCCCCAACCTACAGACGAGTAGACGACAAACGCAGAATTGGACTCAACGGCCCCAACCTACGGTACCAACGACTTGTGCGGGGTGCCAGGCACAGGCGCCACCAGGTGGTAGGCACATCCCACGGTGTCACCATTTCAGGGCGTCGCAAGCGGTGAGCGCAGAGGGTCGGGCAAGGCTATACGACAACAACCGTCCTTTGAGGGACGTACAATCGGTACACAGACCGTCCACAACGTCAACCGCAGGACAGGGGCAGAATACATCCCAGACTAGAGACGTAGTTACAATACGTCCGACGCCTCAAGTACAGGTGAATGCGATTACACAGGACGAAGACTTGGCTCCACCATCGGAAGCTACAGAGATTCATATCAACACGATCCTTTACGAAGACTTCGAGCACATGACGTCACCACCAAACCACACCTATGACATGTGGGAGTCGGTAGCCGATCATGCATGAGAGGTGAGGGTGTCTGAGTCGGATAGGAGCTTCATATTTGTTACCACGATTGGAGCAGTGATGGCAATACAAGACCCATTGCTGACGTCAGACAACCGAGTCTATATTCAAGTACAAATCAACGGACGTACGTTCAAAGCCTTGATAGACACGGGAGCAAATAGAAGTTGTATCTCACAGACATCCGCAGACCTCCTTGGCCGACCAATAACTCCGGCACCACCTGGGTCATTTATATATTTAGCTGACAAGGCGGTGCGAACTCCTCGACTGGGGACGACGGAAGTGGTACCTATAAGGTACGGTACCAGAATTATCGACGGTTCATTAGAATTGATGAACTTGCCGACGGGTATAGATGTTATAGTGGGGCAAGATATGTTGAAAGGCTTGGGCCTATACATAGGCGGTATCCAATCGCCACTTGCACCAATAGACCCCACAGAACTAGAAGAGCTCCTCGAACCCATACCACGCCGACAGGCACCTAACACGACGGAACCCGTCGATGTACGCGAACGGTTGGCACAGGATTTGGAAGCCAATGCGAAAATTGCCGACAACGCGCGCTGTCGTCTGGAAGGGAGTGAGGTAACCATCCCAGTAACCCATGAACAAGCGTTGCAGATGCGGCGATCGGCGCGTAACTTCGTATCCGATCGATGGCTCCCCTATGTGGATGAACAAGTGAAGAAGTGGTTGACGGATTTGGTGATCACGAAACGAACGACACCAACGACTGTTAATCTTCCTCTCCTTGCGGTACCGACATTCGATGCGGAAGGCAACGTCAAGAAGGTACGCGTGTGTTTAGACATGCGTGCCGTTAACGCGCTTATTCCTGGTGACCAGTTCCTGATCCCCAAGGTCAACGAACTCATATCTCGCCTCAAGAGTAAGAAGTACTACACGACGCTGGACATATCGGCTGCATACCACAGGCTGCCCATCCATCCAGACTCACAATACTTATTTAGTTTTACACACGAACGTTATCAGTACTCGTTCACATCAGCACCGTTCGGTCTTCATGTACTCACGCAGCAGTTTCAACGTACCTTGAGTACAATACTTGATGGCTTACCGGTTCACCACTATATCGATGACATAGTTATCGCCAGTGACGGTTATGACGAACACGTTAGGACGGTGCAGAAGGTGATACAACGCTTAACATACCACAGTTTTAAAGCTTAACCCTGCCAAGTGCCACTTCGCTATCTCCGAAGTCATGATCCTAGGGAAGAAAGTATCGGCACAAGGCATTGACATTGACCATGAAAAGCAGGCCAAGCTGATCGACTGGCCCACACCACAACGATACAAAGATATAGCCTCGGCGTTGGGTTTAACAAATTACCTCCACGAACATCTGCCTAATTTCGCGAACACGGTTGCACCCTTGCGCGAATTTTGCAAACTCAAACCAAAGGAGTTGATAGGTGATCGTTGGGAGGAGAGATGCATGCACAGGCGTGGCAGGCAATGAAAGACGCAGTGGTGAATGCTGTGGCGTTACACTTTCCGGTCGACGGCATTCCTCTGAACTTGGAAACCGACGCTAGCGATTACGGTTTAGGGGAGCGCTATTCCAATGGGTCAACGGTAAGAAACATTACTTAATGTTCTTTAGTAAGACTCTGAACCATGCGCAACAGAACTACGCCACACCTATGAAGGAGTTACTGGCATTGGTATATGGACTGACACATTTCAGGGAATACTTGGATGGGCAACGGTTTGCGGTCTTCACGGACCACAAGGCCCTTGTATATATGAACACACAGCTCAAGCTTAATCCGATGCTTCAGAGATGGCATCATATCATCGCGCCATTCAACTTTACCATATCGCATATACCAGGAGAGTCAAATGTGCTCCCGGACATGTTAAGTAGAGTACACGAGGGACAGCGGAGCAGGACGAACTCGAAATAATGTATACCGACGGCTGGCAGTTATTCCCCTAGTTACTTTGAACAAGCGCAACAACACTTTGGACCGAATGACATAGATGTATTTGCGGACCCAACCAACGCTCAGCTTCCTCGGTTCTGGACGAAGGATGATGGGGAAGGAGCGTTTGCCCACGACTGGTCGATAGTCGATGGATGGATGAACCCGCCTTGGGGACAGATACACAGGATGTTACGCAAGATACGAGCCGACGGCGCACGGGCCACAGTATGTCTCCACCATGGGTACCAAGAGCACCATGGTTCGACCTGTTCAAGCAGTTATTGCAGACAGAACCGGTGCTGGTACCACGGACACCACACGTTCCTCAAGTACGCTAAGTACGCATGTGGGAAGACACCATGGGGTCATACCGTAGTAGCACGGGTGGGTCCTCCCAATGGATTCAAACTGGACCCGCTGTTTTCACAGCGACTTGGTTTTGCAGAACCAAAGCATACAAAATATGTCATGTGCTTAGACACAGCGCGAGAAATCTCAGTGGCACTGGCAGATGCAGAGGGTCAACCGGCGTTTGCACAAGCGAGTCCGGCGGAGAAACAGCGTCGTACGCAACTCACGCAAGCGCAACACGAACAAGGACATCATGGGGCGGCGGACACAGTCCAACAACTTCGTCAGAACGGTCACGTTTGGCCAGGGGCACTTGAGTTAGCCACAGAAGTTAAGCGGCAATGTGGCACATGTTTGGGACAGGACACACTTCGTAAAGGTTTCCACCCGATGATTAGCATCGATGCACGCTACCCGTGGGACCATATTCAAGTGGACTACATCCCGATGCCACTGGAGTCCAGACGCAAGAACAATTATATTCTTCACGTCTTAGACATCGCCACAGGCTATTCTATCCTTCGAGCCACACCGGACAAGACAAAGGAAACCACGACACAGACACTCATAGAGATTTTTTGGCGAACATGGTTTCCCCCGTAAAATCAAACAGACATGGGGAAGGAGTTCACCAACAAGTTAGTGGAGCTTCTGGTCCAGGAAGTGGGGATGCTACATAAGGTGTCTCCACCATATCGACCCCAAGTGCTGGGCGCGGCAGAACGACGTCACAAGGAGATTACACGTTCTATTCGACAATGCTGTGAGGCAGTTCCCCTTCGATGGGACGAACGCCTTCCGTTTACGATGCTATACCAGAACCTTCGGATATCCCGTCGCCATAAGAGTGCACCGTTTAGCGTGTACTTTGGCCGCCGCCATGTTCCGTTCGCCGATTTCACGGACGAGTTACCGGATTCTCAGCCGATGACGAATGACACCTGGGCACAACGATTAGACCAGTTACAGGACACTATATTGCCGACCCTCCACCACATTACCAAGAAGTATACAGGCAAGCTTACGACGACATTTGACCGCCTGCATGCTCACGACTTGGTACATTTCGACGAAGGAGATGTGGTCATGGTACGATCAGAAGGCCGAACAACGAAGGCTATGCGGCCATTGTTTGGACCATATGTAGTCAAAGCTAGACACGGCCAACGCTACGAGTTAGCGAACAAGGATGGTTCCGCCCCACCAGAATTCAAGACCAAACCGGTACGGGTGGAACTCCTCCGTTTAGTGCATAGACGCACAGACCCACCAATTAACGAAGACTTATGGACCGAAGGAGGGGTTGAGTTTCGCCATATTATCACACACATCGTACGAATGATGAGACGGGGAAATTAGAATACCTGGTGAGATGGCGAGAAGGCGAACCAACGTGGGAAACAGCAGAAGCTTTTGATGATGCCAACGATATCGCGGCCTACCACAAAGCTTCATGAGACACGGACACGTAAGCGCCAACGTGCACAAGTCTAATACTTTATCTTCAATATAACTTTGTTCTCGGATATCGAGCTCAAGCTCTGGAGCATAAACCAGCAACTCTAGCTCTTGAGTATAAACCAGCCACGAGTATCGAGCTCTTGAGTATAAAAAGCAGCGACTCTAGCTCCAGAGTATAAACCAGCAACTCTAGCTCCGAGCCTCTCTCTTGATAAACCTAGCCTTAACCAACTCGAGCTCTTGAGTATAAAAAAAGCCTCAGCGACTCTAGCTCCCGAGTATAAACCAGCCACTCGAGCTCGCGAGAATAAACGGTTAGCACTCGAGCTCGAGGGAAAATCGTCAGCGGCTCAAGCTCGCGAGGTTAAATGAGCCACTCTTGCTTCGGAGTATAACACAGCGAAATCAATCAAACAACTCCTTGGGCATTGTTTTGAAACAGCGGGTTAATGGTTTGCACGGTTTCTGCCACTGGCAGTTTTTCTCCGACACAAATACAGTCCTATATTGTACTTGCCAAACTCCTATATGCTGACACAGATGAACAGTAGCTTCAAGAATTCAAACACGACGGGTCGCTCGAGACGTACACATCGGGTCCTCTAGCTCTCTGAGGTAAAATGCCAGCACAATGCTCTAGCTCTCGACGATAAATGCCAGCACAATGCTCTAGCTCTCGAGGATAAATGCCAGCACAATGCTCTAGCTCGAGGAGAAAGGATAATAGCTCGAGGATAAGCACATAAGGTACTATGCTATTCTTATCATCTCTGAAACTGGCACACTGCTTTGTTCAGTGCTTCAGTTTGGGGGTTGTGGTCAGAAATACAAGTACTTATATTTATTTGATTATTTTAGGTTTATCACAAGTTTTACAGTTTATCAGAATAATCTGATAAACTGGGTTTTAAGGTTTTGCTGTTTTTTACAGCACATGACTAATGACTCATTTAAGAGTCAGTCATTTTAGGATTACTGTTTATAATTACTAATAAATGAACAACGTCCCCTCCTGAGGAGGGAGAACGTTGAGATACAGTTATCTCGCGTATACTTACTACACTTGTGGTCTGTGAAGACTGCAAACCGTTGCCCATCCAAGTGCTCCCTAAAATGTGTGAGCCCATACACCAAAGCTAGTAATATTTATTAGTGTAGCGTAGTTCTGTTGCGCATGGTTCAGAGTTTTACTAAAGAACATTAAGTTGTGTTTCTTCCCGTTGACCCATTGGAATAATGCTCCCCCCATACCGTAATCGTTAGCGTCGGTTTCCAAATTCAATGGTATATAGTCGACCGGGAAGTGCAACGCTGCTGCATTAATAACTACATCTTTCATCGCCTGCCACGCTTGTGCATGTCGTGTCTCCCAACGATCGCCGATCAACTCATTTGATTTGAGCTTGCAAAATTCGCGTAAGGGTGCGACTGTGTTCGCGAAGTTGGGGAGATTCTCACGGAAGTAGTTCGCCAACCCTAATGCGGAAGCTATATCCTAGTACCGTAGTGGGGTAGGCCAGTCGACGAGTTTTGACTGTTTCTCATGGTCAATATCTATGCCTTGCGCGGACACCCTTCCCTATGATCATCATATCGGAGATAGCAAAATGGCACTTGGTGGGGTGGAGCTTAAAGCTATAGTACGTTAAGCGTTGGACCACCTTCTGCACCGTCTGAATATGGGGAGCATAGTCGTCGCTAGCGATAACTATGTCGTCGATTTAGTGATGGACTGGTAAGCCGTCGAGTATCGTGCTCAATGTACGTTGGAACTGTTGCGGGAATAAGCACATGGGGTCCGACCGGTGCGGATGTACACGAGTACTGATAGCGCTCGTGTGTGAAACTAAACAGGGATTGTAAATCTGGATGGATCGGCAACCTGTGGTATGTAGCAGAGTGTAGTAAGTATACGCGAGATAACTGTATCTCAACGTTCTCCTCCTCAGGGAGGGGACGTTGTTCATTTATTAGTAATTATAAACAGTAATCCTAAAATGACTGACTCTTAAATGAGTCATTAGTCATGTGCTGTAAAACCAGCAAAACCTTAAAACCCAGTTTATCAGATTATTCTGATAAACTGTAAAAAACTTGTAATAAACCTAAAATAATCAAATAAATATAAGTACTTGTATTCTGACCACAACCCCCCCCCAAACTGAAGCACTGAACAAAAGCAGTGTGCCAGTTTCAGAGATGATAAGAATAGCATAGTACCTTATGTGCTGGCATTATCCTCGAGAGCTAGAGCATTGTGCTGGCATTTATCCTCGAGAGCTAGAGCATTGTGCTGGCATTTATCCTCGAGAGCTAGAGCATTGTGCTGGCATTTATCCTCAGAGAGCTAGAGCATTGTGCTGGCATTTTACCTCAGAGAGCTAGAGGACCCGATGTGTACGTCTCGAGCGACCCGTCGTGTTTGAATTCTTGAAGCTACTGTTCATCTGTGTCAGCATATAGGAGTTTGGCAAGTACAATATAGGACTGTATTTGTGTCGGAGAAAAACTGCCAGTGGCAGAAACCGTGCAAACCATTAACCCGCTGTTTCAAAACAATGCCCAAGGAGTTGTTTGATTGATTTCGCTGTGTTATACTCCGAAGCAAGAGTGGCTCATTTAACCTCGCGAGCTTGAGCCGCTGACGATTTTCCCTCATGAGCTCGAGTGCTAACCGTTTATTCTCGCGAGCTCGAGTGGAGTTTATACTCGGGAGCTAGAGTCGCTGCTTTTTTATTCAAGAGCTCGAGAGGCTGGTTTATACTCGGGAGCTAGAGTTGCTGGTTTATACTCGGGAGCTAGAGTCGCTGCTTTTTATACTCAAGAGCTCGAGAGGCTGGTTTATACTCGGGAGCTAGAGTTGCTGGTTTATACTCGGGAGCTAGAGTCGCTGCTTTTTATACTCAAGAGCTCGAGAGGCTGGTTTATACTCGGGAGCCAGAGTTGCTGGTTTATACTCGGGAGCTAGAGTCGCTGCTTTTTTATACTCAAGAGCTCGAGTGGCTGGTTTATACTCGGGAGCTAGAGTTGCTGGTTTATGCTCCAGAGCTTGAGCTCGATATCCGAGAACAAAGTTATATTGAAGATAAAGTATTAGACTTGTGCACGTTGGCGCTTACGTGTCCGTGTCTGCGAAGCTTTGTGGTAGGCCGCGATATCGTTGGCATCATCAAAAGCTTCTGCTGTTTCCTCCCACGTTGGTTCGCCTTCTCGCCATCTCACCAGGTATTCTAATTTCCCCGTCTCATCATTCGTACGATGTGTGATAATATGGCGAAACTCCACCCCTCCTTCGGTCCATAAGTCTTCGTTAATTGGTGGGTCTGTGCGTCTATGCACTAAACGGAGGAGTTCCACCCGTACCGGTTTGGTCTTGAATTCTGGTGGGCGGAACCATCCTTGTTCGCTAACTCGTAGCGTTGGCCGTGTCTAGCTTTTGACTACATATGGTCCAAACAATGGCCGCATAGCCTTCGTTGTTCGGCCTTCTGATCGTACCATGACCACATCTCCTTCGTCGAAATGTACCAAGTCGTGAGCATGCAGGCGGTCAAATGTCGTCGTAAGCTTGCCTGTATACTTCTTGGTAATGTGGTGGAGGGTCGGCAATATAGTGTCCTGTAACTGGTCTAATCGTTGTGCCCAGGTGTCATTCGTCATCGGCTGAGAATCCGGTAACTCGTCCGTGAAATCGGCGAACGGAACATGGCGGCGGCCAAAGTACACGCTAAACGGTGCACTCTTATGGCGACGGATATCCGAAGGTTCTGGTATAGCATCGTAAACGGAAGGCGTTCGTCCCATCGAAGGGGAACTGCCTCACAGCATTGTCGAATAGAACGTGTAATCTCCTTGTGACGTCGTTCTGCCGCGCCCAGCACTTGGGGTCGATATGGTGGAGACACCTTATGTAGCATCCCCACTTCCTGGACCAGAAGCTCCACTAACTTGTTGGTGAACTCCTTCCCCATGTCTGTTTGGATTTTACGGGGAAACCATGTTCGCCAAAAAATCTCTATGAGTGTCTGTGTCGTGGTTTCCTTTGTCTTGTCCGGTGTGGCTCGAAGGATAGAATAGCCTGTGGCGATGTCTAAGACGTGAAGAATATAATTGTTCTTGCGTCTGGACTCCAGTGGCATCGGGATGTAGTCCACTTGAATATGGTCCCACGGGTAGCGTGCATCGATGCTAATCATCGGTGGAAACCTTTACGAAGTGTGTCCTGTCCCAAACATGTGCCACATTGCCGCTTAACTTCTGTGGCTAACTCAAGTGCCCCTGGCCAAACGTGACCGTTCTGACGAAGTTGTTGGACTGTGTCCGCCGCCCCATGATGTCCTTGTTCGTGTTGCGCTTGCGTGAGTTGCGTACGACGCTGTTTCTCCGCCGGACTCGCTTGTGCAAACGCCGGTTGACCCTCTGCATCTGCCAGTGCCACTGAGATTTCTCGCGCTGTGTCTAAGCACATGACATATTTTGTATGCTTTGGTTCTGCAAAACCAAGTCGCTGTGAAAACAGCGGGTCCAGTTTGAATCCATTGGGAGGACCCACCCGTGCTACTACGGTATGACCCCATGGTGTCTTCCCACATGCGTACTTAGCGTACTTGAGGAACGTGTGGTGTCCGTGGTACCAGCACCGGTTCTGTCTGCAATAACTGCTTGAACAGGTCGAACCATGGTGCTCTTGGTACCCATGGTAGACATACTGTGGCCCGTGCGCCGTCGGCTCGTATCTTGCGTAACATCCTGTGTATCTGTCTGTTCCCAAGGCGGGTTCATCCATCCATCGACTATCGACCAGTCGTGGGCAAACGCTCCTTCCCCATCATCCTTCGTCCAGAACCGAGGAAGCTGAGCGTTGGTTGGGTCCGCAAATACATCTATGTCATTCGGTCCAAAGTGTTGTTGCGCTTGTTCAAAGTAACTAGGGAATAACTGCCAGCCGTCGGTATACATTATTTCGAGTTCGTCCTGCTCCGCTGTCCCTCGTGTACTCTACTTAACATGTCCGGGAGCACATTTGACTCTCCTGGTATATGCGATATGGTAAAGTTGAATGGCGCGATGATATGATGCCATCTCTGAAGCATCGGATTAAGCTTGAGCTGTGTGTTCATATATACAAGGGCCTTGTGGTCCGTGAAGACCGCAAACCGTTGCCCATCCAAGTATTCCCCTGAAATGTGTCAGTCCATATACCAATGCCAGTAACTCCTTCATAGGTGTGGCGTAGTTCTGTTGCGCATGGTTCAGAGTCTTACTAAAGAACATTAAGTAATGTTTCTTACCGTTGACCCATTGAATAGCGCTCCCCTAAACCGTAATCGCTAGCGTCGGTTTTCCAAGTTTAGAGGAATGCCGTCGACCGGAAAGTGTAACGCCACAGCATTCACCACTGCTGCGTCTTTCATTGCCTGCCACGCCTGTGCATGTCTCTCCTCCCAACGATCACCTATCAACTCCTTTGGTTTGAGTTTGCAAAATTCGCGCAAGGGTGCAACCGTGTTCGCGAAATTAGGCAGATGTTCGTGGAGGTAATTTACTAAACCCAACGCCGAGGCTATATCTTTTGTATCGTTGTGGTGTGGGCCAGTCGATCAGCTTGGCCTGCTTTTCATGGTCAATGTCAATGCCTTGTGCCGATACTTTCTTCCCTAGGATCCTGACTTCCGGAGATAGCGAAGTGGCACTTGGCAGGGTTAAGCTTAAAACTGTGGTATGTTAAGCGTTGTATCACCTTCTGCACCGTCCTAACGTGTTCGTCATAACCGTCACTGGCGATAACTATGTCATCGATATAGTGGTGAACCGGTAAGCCATCAAGTATTGTACTCAAGGTACGTTGAAAACTGCTGCGTGAGTACATGAAGACCGAACGGTGCTGATGCTTGAACGAGTACTGATAACGTTCGTGTGTAAAACTAAATAAGTATTGTGAGTCTGATGGATGGGCAGCCTGTGGTTTGCAGCCGATATGTCCAGCGTCGTGTAGTACTTCTTACTCTTGAGGCGAGATATGAGTTCGTTGACCTTGGGGATCAGGAACTGGTCACCAGGAATAAGCGCGTTAACGGCACGCATGTCTAAACACACGCGTACCTTCTTGACGTTGCCTTCCGCATCGAATGTCGGTACCGCAAAGGAGAGGAAGATTAACAGTCGTTAGTGTCGTTCGTTTCGTGATTACCAAATCCGTCAACCACTTCTTCACTTGTTCATCCACATGGGGGAGCCATCGATCGGATACGAAGTTACGGCGCCGATCAACGCCGCATCTGCAACGCGTGTTAGGTGCCTGTCGGCGTGGTATGGGTTCGAGGAGCTCTTCTAGTTCTGTGAGGGTCTATTGGTGCAAGTGGCGATTGGATACCGCCTATGTATAGGCCCAAGCCTTTCAACATATCTTGCCCCACTATAACATCTATACCCG